>DWGJ01004478.1:0-11568 GCA_018246895.1 Aspitha aspitha aspitha | reverse complement strand
GTTCCTGTTTGAGTCGACATGCGATGGGAGGCCTAGGAACTGGTTCTGTGATTAATTGTAGAGGCTACTTATCAAGTGAGATCAATTAATTTAGAAGTGTGCTCGCCTGGATCCCTACTGATGCTCACGATGAGTAATCATAAATACAATGATTTTCCGACATATAGATGATTTTACAACTCGACACTAGTCGATTACTCGCGCTCATTACTATCACATTTGCTGTTGGTGGGATTCGAACCCGTATCCATTGGCCCAATGGTGAGCTTCATCAAATACATACTATATCAACGGGCCGATCATATATGTATAACCGATTCGATGAAACGGCTGCAATATAAGGTAACGTAATTTTCCCTAGCGATCGTTAAACATATCATTCCGGTAGATAATGAAGACATGATAATTAGGTGTTGGCGAATAATTGTTATGCTACGTTCGTGTCTAGGATGTGATGTCACAGGTCAAGTGAGACGACCTGTGGTGGGAAGAGAGCGGCGAATGGACGCGCGGTCGCGAAGACGGGAGTCCAGTTTTGGCGGGAAAGGACTGTATTGTTGACAGGAGTAATATGATAATATGGTTGTTAAGTGGAGATTCATAATAGCGGTCGTGGTGTTTTAAAGGATGTTGCCATTTGTAATATTACTAAAGTAGAGTTAATTAATATCAGTTCGATTATAATATATGAATAGAGATGGAAAGACAGAAACTTTTATTTCAACCAAATGCTGAACACAAGCTAATAATAATATGCAATATTTATCTTAACCGTCAAGCCTGACAAATGTACTACTGAACTGACAACTGACGAAACTGTACTGACAACTGAGAGCTGACGAAACTAAACTGACAACTGACGAAATCAAACTGACAACTGACGAAACTAAACTTACAGCTGACGAAACTAAACTGACAGCTCACGAAACTAAAGTGAAAGCTTACGAAACTAAACAGACAGCTCACGAAACTAAACTGACAGCTAACGAAAGTAAACTGACAACTGACGAAGTGAAGAAAACGGAACGCAGCGCTCACCGCAATGCTTCAGAGGTGGAACTTTATGTGGCGAGCACTGTGTGGGCGTTGCGTTCTTCCAAACGATATAGTTCGACTCGAGCCTGCCGCGCCATATCTCGTTCGTCACCTCGCCGGCCCTCCCCTCCAGGCCGGCCAAGCCGCCGCTGGAAAGAAAAGTTAACAATGAATTAGAAAAAAACCAGTCAACGGGACATACAATAATTTTTTAACGTACTTAAGATTAATCTTTCCTTTCTATTAGAGGTTGTTCACAGATACATAGCTACTCTTGAGGAATGAGA
The DNA here is from genome assembly GCA_018246895.1 of Aspitha aspitha aspitha. Taxonomy (NCBI): domain Eukaryota; kingdom Metazoa; phylum Arthropoda; class Insecta; order Lepidoptera; family Hesperiidae; genus Aspitha; species Aspitha aspitha. Next base: position 10,246 of record DWGJ01004478.1, on the reverse strand, counting down.
TAGTCGCCTGAAGCACAAATTGTTGTAATAAAAAGTGCTTGACGGTAGAAACAGGTGAATTGCTCGTTAGAGAGGTTTTTACTAAGCTTACGGTCAGCAGAAATATACTAAGTTTACGGTGAGGACAAGTGTACTATGCTCACGGTGAGCAAAGGTTTACGAAGCTAACGGTGAGCAAAAGCATACAAAGTTTATGTCGAGCAAATGTGATGTGCTTACGGTGAGTAAAAGGGTACTAAGCTCACGGTGAGCAGAAATGTACTATGCTTACAGTGAGCAAAACTGTACTATACTTACGGTGATCAAAAGAGTACTAAGCTTACGGTGAGCAAAAGCGTACTAAGTTTATGTTCAGCAAATGTGATATGTTTACGGTGAGTAACCTTTCGTATGCCGGGCGACAACACGCACCGAATGCGCTGACTGCCGCGGAAAATGGTGCGCGAGCGACAGTCGGACTTCATATTTCAAAAATATATTTTTAAATAAAAAATATTACTTATAAAGGTTTTTTTAATTATTTTGTATTAACATATATTTAAACTTTATTTAATTGCATTTTATAATAACAATGATCACGTATTTATTATTTTAGAAAGGTTTACGTCGGCACGAAAAAGGTATCAAATTATAAAGAGATACAATAAAATTAAATAAAATTTATCTTTTCTTTGTTTATATTTATAAAGTATATGACACATTATAATGGTTATAAATATAATTTTATAATGAAAACTATCAGAAAAAATGGTTTGAAAGTAATCGTCAATAAGCGTAGGTATACGTTCCGGCGTAAAGGCTATGAGCGCATATCTACGTTCCGGCCTATAACATATAGAGTGTTCCATTTTTCGTTACTTTATCAACTATTTATTTTGAGTTGACCTGATAGCACCAAACATTTTAGGCTGTTGTAGGCATAGGAAATCTCATTAAAACACTGTTAGGTAATATCATTATTTTAATTAAATCAACAACTTATCCACTCGATATGATTCATACAATTTCAAAATAACAGTTGTATATTCATGCTGTATGAGAGAGATGTAGAACCTGTAGGAGAGTGACGAGGACAGAATACTGGACAGACTCGTATGAAAAAAGGACGAGATTTTATATTTAAGATGTATGTCCGAGCAAAACTCCATCAGTTGACAACTGATTTTCAAATTTTTATTTATTTGAGTACATATACTTCCAGATCCTGGAACTCAAAGCTAGAGGACGAAACGGTTAAATGTAGGTACAGCAACAAAAGAAGTCTGATTGAATTAAATTGCTTTGTTTAGGTGGTCGTTATTATAGCTAGGTATCATATGTATACAAAACTAGCACATACTCCAAAAAACTCTTGATGTCTGTTCAAAATTAAATTATTTCTTACTTTTTTGTGACTGAAGTTGGTTCGACTGTTTTTTTTTAAAATTATATGCACATCATGTTAACAGAATTTCTTGAGTATGATAATCACGCCAGCATTTACCTATACACAAAAAAACTTGGCATTTTGAGCACTTTACATTGCTCTCTGTACGCTTTTTATTTGTGAAAGCTAGACAACGCACACAGCGACCCCGTTTATAGCGAATACGCCCCTTTGTTACGCGTTCGTCAACTTCTTCATGTTCAGGAAAGTGTCCGATTTCATCTAACCTATCCCCTCTTGAAATTTGGATGGCAGGTCTGATACGAGTATTGTGAATATGGCGTTGCGACATCGCTTTAGCTAGGGCATGGCGATATTCCCGATGTGTCAATTTGCGCGAGTGACCTTGGCAGTTTGCGCGATATATTATAAAAGTATTTAGAATACTAATATTTAACAATCTTCTGAAAACTTTTACATACCATTTTAGGCCCCGTTTGCGTTCCAATAAGTACATGGATAGTTTCTGGTCCTTTAAATCGACCCCACCCATGTACTTATTGTAACTATGGACAACAAGTGGCTTATTGCACGCTTTACCTGCCCGCTGCCCTGGTGACGTATCGGCATTATGAAAAGTAGATATCATTGTCACTAATTTGACATCCTTCCACGATAAAACGTTAACGTTTGAGCAATGTCGAGCGACTATTTCACCCTTCTTCATCCTTCGTTCAACTAAAACTTTTATGTCAGGAGGCGTGTCTTTTCGTCGCCGATTTAGCGTTCCAAGTATATCAGTACCACACTGCTCTTTTAAAAATCGAGTAAGACTAACACTATTATAAAAATTGTCCATAACGAGACAATGTCCCTTATGAAAATATTCATTCATTAGCTGTAAAACGATCTTACTACTAGCTCCCGTAAACCCGTGTACTGCTTGATTTTCTGACTTGGTGTCTTTTTTCCCCGAATAAATAAGCATTGTCAATAAATATCCGGTTCTAGCTTCACACAGCTCGTAGCTTTTGATGCCAAATCGTGCTGCTTTGGAACGGATACACTGAATCCAGCTTAGCCTACCTTTCCAAAGCAGCAGCGATTCATCAAGGCTTAAGTACTGCTCGGGAACATACATCTCTTTAAATTTGCGGTTACAATGGTTTAGAATTGGAGATATTTTTGATGTCCTACGATCATGGCCGTGTAAATTAAAATCCAGATAATCATTATCTACAAAATGCAAAAACCGTAAAATGAGGAGGAAACGATTTTTTGACATGATCAGGCGAAATTGAGCCATTTCTAACGTATCCGTAGTCCAGTACTCGTCTATTCGTCCTCTGTTACATAAGCCCATGTAAATCATAATTGAGAAAAATTTGTATAGTTCCTCCACAGTTATTTCCACCCAGTCGTTTAATCTAGATTCAGGTTTTATTCCAACTTCACTAACTCGCGCAATTGTCTGCCACGCGTAGTTGTTAGTCTCGCGTACAATTAATTCCATAATATTTTGGTCCCAAACACAAGAGAATAAGCTAAAAGGATCCGTTAAAATAGTTGTAGGTCCTGATTGCTCTGCATATTTTTCCTGGACACCTGTAAAATGTGTGAAATCACTTGACCAATTAACATCATCTATAATTGCTGGTGGAACATCTTCGTTTTCAATTTCATCGTCACTTGTTTCCAAAATTTGACGAATCGTCTCTTCGTAATATTCATCGTCGCTCTCCTCGCTACCCGAATCAATTGCTAATGCTTCTGCCAGATCCTCGGGGAAAATGTCAGCGAAAGGGTCGTTGTGAGTCTAAAAAAATATAAATATATACATGTATTGTAAACAATATAATAAATTTGATAAGATAACAGATAATGTTAATGTAACCTACGGGCGACTTAGGTGGAGCAGATTCTACTTCCTCATCAATTACACTGGTCTCTTCATGGACCATTTCATAGTCGATAACATCCTGCTGAATAGAAAACAAAGATTATAAATTGTTAATTTATTTTTATGTATTATATAAAACATGTATTGAATTCAAATACATACAACAGACGACCCAGGTAAGCCGTAAGCATTTTCTAATATAGCACTATCTTGTAATTTTAATGGCAATAATCTTCCTGATTCTGTTCTATGTAATATAACTCGTTCATTTGACAGCACTTGTATACTTCCACTCGGAGATTGGTCTACTACCAGTGCTGCAATAAGATTTTCGCGTGGATGTGGTGGATTAGAATGATTATCTTTTGATTCCATCTACAAAAAGCAAAAAAAAGCATAATTACAATGTTTTTGGTTTTGCTATCAGATTACATTTCTTAATAATAGAATTATATATTAGTAGAAATAAGATGAAAGAATTTGGTTAATACTAACATGAAAACTAGATTAACGTAGGGACTACCCCATACTCAAAATTATTAGATAAACAATCAGACAAGAACTCGTATGTTAATTTTATAAGTTGCAATCATCTTTTTCAATCATTACTATTGTTATTTACTTTTATAGAAAAAAAATCGATTATAAACAAAAATTGCACTCATCACTTAAATAGTGATCGTATGCAGAGAATTTACAATTCTCACACCAAAACCAACTGACGCTTATCAACAGTTGTATATTTTGAACGTTGTCAGTTCTCAGGATAAAATGAGGCGGTGCATTCACGTTCGGCTTCATGTTGCATACGAAACATTTATTTTGCTTGATATAATGAGTAATGCTCCATGGCCATTTGCATTCATATATGCACAACGTGTAGTCATCTTTATTAAGATAACGATCAACATCCATTATAACTACCATGTTCCTATAACAACAAAGCAAATCATGTCGTATCAATGTATGTACAGTATGTGTCTTACGTAAATTTTTATGAACGTTTACTAGTATAGTCTAATAACATGAATAACATTATTTTCACAAAAGAAAAATATATCCGTAATATCCTGTGACTACATTTTTAAACACCCTGTATAAACGGCTTTTGTAGGAGATTTGATAGTCAATAAATATATAGGTTAATTTCCGAAACTGTAAATGTTTCGTGAAAAAGAACATAATAATGCAGTCACGATTAAATTGTTGTATAATTTGATGTATAAATCACAAAGAAAATCATATAATTATGTTATCGAATCTTTGGTGAACTCGACTCAACGGACATAATTTGTTTTCTTCATAAAACTTTAAAATCTTGAGTATTTTATGTATCTTCATATTTAGACTAATAAAAAGTATATTAGGACTAACAAAAAGACAAATATACAAGTAAATACTTACTTTATCCCAAAAAAACAGCTCGGTAAACAAATCGTAAACACGCAACTTTTACTCTTTATTTTGATGTGCCCTCACAGACAAAAAATAGTTTCATGGAATATTTTAGATTCATTCGTTCATAATCTCAGTCATTAAATTCGTTTACAGTAATTTAAACGCTCGGTTATACTCACAAAATTCATTTTTCACTGGCACATATTTACGCGTAGATATGCGTTCCGGCAGACGACGACTTACTGATTTTGAGCGTTGATCTACGTTCCGGCATACGAAAGGTTAAGTAATCTGTTCTATATTATTTTGACATTTTTAATTTATTTACTAATGACTTTTTGTACTTTTTGGTCGGAAACCAGAAAAAACTAACACGCTAACATTCTCGAATTCTTGGAATGTAATTTTCCAAATGAACTTTACAATTTCACCGGGAAAATTAAGGTGAAATTCAAGTAACTCGTCTCGTAATCGCATTAAAGTCATCGTTAGATTCTATTAACGTCTGACGAGGACAAAAGTAAAAAGATATGCGACTAGTTACGGAGCCATTAGAAAAAACTAAATGAGAACTTTAATGGCGTCTTAGAAAAAGCTGCATTAAGTCTCGGCAACATTCTTGTAAGAGTACAATACTTTGTGACGCTCGTGCCGTTCACAAAAAGACAATCGTCGAGGAGAAATGCACGTAGCGCCGCGCACTCGACGCGCCCTGTCCGTGTCCCCGTCTGTGTCCGCACTGGTCGGACTCCGGAATCTGGCTGCGATTGTATTATTCAATAAACTGGTTCAACTAACGTTTGACCTTCACAACCTTACCCCCTACAGACCGACACATGCCGCTGAATATTACATGACACGGTCATTATACCAAGTCTAGATCGTGGGCGATTTAACACGAATGTGCTGGAGACGTGCCTAACCGGCTCTCCTGGCCGAGTACGAGTATTAACACAAATCGACTCCATAATAAATGACTACGTACGACAGCGCTGGAGACGCAGCGAACGCCGCGAAGCCCTACAACATAAAAGAGGGGCTGAACTGTAGAACGCGGCGACATGGTACTGCGGTCTTGTTAGTCCGTCCCGCTCGGCGCCGAGGGGTGGGAGCGAGACGCAGCCGGCGGCTCGGCAGCGGCAAGTGGCGCGGTGACGTCACGGCGCGGGGAGCAGCCGCCGGCAGTGTACGGCCGGCCGTCTGACCCTGCGGACGGGTGCACGATGCACGCACGGTGAACAAAACAATCGCGATGCTGTTCGAGAGTCCCAATGCGAAACTGTTCCCGGCCTTCAACATCCCGCCGCCCGTTCGGCTAAGGTGAGCGAGCCTCCGCCCCACCCTCCCCCCGCACCGCCGCCCAGTGTCCAGTGCCAGTGACTCGAGTAGTTTTTCCGAAGCCGTAAAAAGCCAATAAAGTGTAACCACGGTAGTACAAAGCGGCGACACTGTACCGCTCCGCTTGGCACGTCCGATGTCGATACAACAACACGGCTCGCATTTTTTCTGCGTAACCGAGTGATTTCGTGTGAGAACGGCCCCCGGCCGTGTCGTTGTCCTGTAATGTTGCGGTTAGCCGGAGCATCGAGCTGGCTGCCCATTGTTTTCCACGGCGTTCGTCGAACGCCGGCCGTACGATGGCTCGTGTTGGCCACGAGCTGTTGTTTCAACGCACGTAACATAACACTCGCCGTTCGCTGCGCATTCAGTCATAAAACATCAAATATTTCAATCGGCGGACGCGGCACGCAGATCGAAGCGCTAGTGAAGTGTCGATACGTAAGAGTGGGTTCGGGGAATCGTATCCGAGACAAAGGTGGTGCCGGCTCATTGTAAACACGGGTATGCACGTTACCTGCACACACACGTCGCCCTCGAGCGTGTGCTTTTGTTTTTACACGGCACAACATTCGATCTGTCGCCACCGCCCTCAAGTGGGCGCGATCAAAACTACAGAGCGAGCAACAGGGATGTTAATATACATATATACATGTTTTTACGCCACTCTAACCTTTCTTCACTCGGTTTCGTCGATAACGCGTACATTTGCTTTGAAATGTTGCAAAACGACCTGTAATTCGACGTCAATAGTGAAATGTAGTTGCCATATATTTTCGTCCTTGTCGTAGGTTGTGTCAAATGTATCGCTAGCTGGCCGACTGTAACATGGCTGAAGTGTGCGCGAAACGTGATTTGATTGTACCAATGATATATCACTGGGTAAGGTCGCAGTTGACGGATATAAATTTCGCTGCTCGCGTTAAAGAAATGGCCGCAATTAATTGTACATCAGCGTTTAAATAGGAATGCTTCGCTAACAGAAATAAACGCGACTGCGGCCGCACAGCGCCGATACAACGAATTAACCTTAAATGAAATACGTCACCCCGGTCCTTGTCAGACATTGGCGATATTAGGGAGGCTGCCAACGCTAATAAATTGAATCTAATGCAGTTTGTGCACGCACTCGGCTATCAGATCGGGTTGTAATTACGTAACACGTAATGTGCGTTTTAATTTATTAAATATCTTCGCTGCGTTGCCGGAGCAATATTGGTCGTATCTGAGTTTCGTACTAGCAGCTTGGTAGCCTTGTTTTGCTCTCGGTATGGCAAGTATTTGTCTAGGATCACGCGAAGGTAGGAAAAAGATAACTAAATTAAAAAGTAAAACTAGATTCAGGGGCTTACGCAGCGAACGCGATCAGTTGCTATATGAAAGAAAATATGAGGGAATTTTAAAGCATTCGTTTCCATGTTTCCAGAAGTATGTGACGTCCACACATGAACAGGGATTGTTATAGCTTTAATTTCTTCGATTGTGACAGTTGTCATGACCAATAATGAAACGCTGAAGGGAATTAGTGATGATGATTAACAATATGATTGTGCAATAAGGAGGGATCTGATATTTGAACTTCAGGGCAGCAATTTCATCTGGCATTTTTTGCTATGAACATCTGAGTTCCGTCAATATATATGCCTGTAATTGCATAAAAAATGGATTTTCTAAAATACTGTTATAACATTTTCAGTTCGTAGTATCGATACGGAGAGTAAAACAATATTCTTTTAAAAGAAAATCGTGTTGTCACGATCGTAACGATTTACAAGTAAAATCACATTGAGATCGAAACTGTGGCAGATTTGTTATTAAAATATCCCTCGCATATGCATAATGAGCATTTTTTCGTGTGCTATTTACCGCATTACTTCCGGCGTCCGTTTGCCTGTTGCTCGCAAAACTGAATTGAAAAACACTCGACTCAACCAAAAGGTATTCGATTGCTATTAAAAGTCAAATTAATTTCTTGCATGTTAAGCAACGCCCTGCAATAACACAAATAAATGAACTACGAAGCAAAATGGCGGAGAGATCAACTTTCCAGCTTATATAATACGAGAGTAAAAAAACTAATCATGGATATATAGATACAGATCTGTTAAGAGCCCTTAAGACGGCGATAAATATAACAATGAGTTCTGATGAAGCTATGAACAATTAAATGATTATTACAATGTTTTAAATTGCAATGTAAGATTAACGATATAAAATATTTTAAAGACTGGTTCTTGGAAAACATGATTTTTATCATAAAGCTTTTTCACGAGTACAACTATCATTATTAATACTACTCATTTTACTATTACCCCTAGTTCAATCACTTCATCGTTAGACGCGGCTTCTCCATCCGAATACGAAGGGTTAAAGCCATAGCTTACTCTGACCACAAGAGTTTTCTGAACTCATACGTCTTCAAAAAAGCGTGCAGATTGTCTCGTGATGTTTCCCATCACCGTTATAGCTCATTAATAAAAAAAATGCGCGTGTGGATGAACGTAGGTGCCAAGGGAGACCGAAACTGTCCTATGTCGACCGAATAGGTCGGACATTGGCTGATGGGGGAGTCAAGAGCCTCCGAAACCGGCGTGTATGTAGGAGAGTGATGAATGTAGATGAAGCACGGTTTGCAAGGACCGAGTTATTTGGCACTCGCTGCTTTCTGCCTACCCCGTTAGGGCCCTGACGATATGTATGTACTACCTTTATACTTTCCATCCATTTGCAAGTACAGCATATCGTGCCTGTATATCACTCGCGTATTTTATAAAATACTTTAGCATATTGCGAGATATATTACGGCGTGTCAGCGATACATTGCGTATCGTAAACATTTACAGACGCCGTAACCGGCAGCCATTATACCGGGGGACAGCGGGGGCGGGGCGCGGGGGACGGTCACGCGCCGCGGGAATTGTTGCGAACTTTCCAGAACCTTCGAGTACATATTTGATAGAAACACAATTTTGTATTCATGAATATGTACACAGCGTATAGCGAATTTGTAGTTCTGCAGTGTGATTCGACCGGCTTTAAGATTTAACAACGGCTTGATACGGATTTCCGCTGCAATTGTGGACCTGCGATGGGGATTGATGCATATGCTATTTCGACCTCCGATGAAGAACAGAATGCTAGTGATATGTGCCATTGCGCCCTTAACTTTGCGACGCTTAAATCGTCCGGTAACTACATATAATTCGGGTATTGGCCGTATTGAAATCGAGGAGCTTGTTACCCAATAACAGAATCGCTACACAGATTTCCCCAAAAGATGATTCATAGTCATAATGTAGCGGACTAATGTACTGGTTTGTATGCAGATACAGCACAAGAGCTGTCGGCTCGAGTGCTCGTGTATTTGCACCCCTTGAAATCTCCATACGTCATTTTGTTATTGATATATGCATTTGATAAGCGGATCAATGTTGGCGAATTAAAAAACTGATGTCCATATACTAAATTATTACATTATTACTGTGCCCGCAGCATCGCCCGCGTGGAAATCAATATTTTCCCGTTTTTGCAACATTTGTCATTCCTGCTTTACTCCTATTAGTCATAGTCTGATGTTATATAGCCTCTAGACATCCTCAATAAATGGACTATTCATCACAAAAACAATTTTTCTATTCGAACCAGTAGTTCCTGAAATTAGCGCGTTTAACTAAACAAACTCTTCAGCTTCTAATACAGATAGAATCTACATAGTATGTGTAGATAGATAGATTCTTTCTAGTATAGATAATATTTTATCATTGACCGTGACTCATAGTTTGGTGTTGAAAGGAAGTCTGATTAACCTCGTCCTCTCTCCGTCTGATCCCCGCGCGACCTGGTCTACACGTGGTCTACCCGGCTACAAGTGCTTACAGGGCGATTATAGTTTTTAAATAGATTTCTCAAACTGCCCACTTAGGCACGGAATTGGTCGTATAAACTTGACATTTATCGGTGTTCTCCTAATGATCAATTAAGAGGTCGTTTTCTATTTATTACTCAATCTGGACTACAAGGGTATTTTGTAGGTTACATTAATGGCGGTAAACACTATAGACAACTTTAACGTTTTTGTTTTTGGTTATTTTCATTGATTGTTATATTTTATACTAGCGGCCCGCCCCGGCTTCGCATGGATATAAAACAGTATTTCTTCACTATTTGGTGGATGTAGGAGCTTAAAAAATGGAGTAACTTCTCCCGTTTTCCCAACATTTCCCTTCACTGCTCTGCTCCTATTG
>DWGJ01004477.1:0-11569 GCA_018246895.1 Aspitha aspitha aspitha | reverse complement strand
GTCATCGTACTTCGGCTTTGTGCGCCCCTCGGGCTATAGTAGACCGGGAGAAAAAAGCCGGCGAAAAAAACTCCCAGAAAAGCACATACATTTCTACAGACAATAACACGATAAATGAAACTATATTACACATGGTAACATTAGTGAGCTATAAGCCAGATTGACAATTGTAATGACTTTATTTTAGACCGGACATTAAATAGTATTTTATTCGTGCGATGCATTGAGACAGCGAAACTAATAGTTCGAATATATACAACACGCGAATGTACATATATTGACAAATGACGAACGCACGCACAAAACAACGCATAATCGCGAGGCGCGCTATTAGGGTTCGTTTCCACCAGGGATGAGCGAGAATGTGTAGCAAGGAATGTGTTTATTAATAAATAATGTTAGCATTTATTCCTTAGAGAGAAATGTCACATTTATGATTTCATTTGTCGATATGTCTGTCAATTTGTGTGGTTCTATAAATTTGTAACAAAAGTTCAAAATCGGAGATAGATTATCTGTTAAAACTGATTTAGGATTTTTAATTTATTTAATGTTTATTGAGAGCTCGCAAAACATTAAGCGTCGGAAAACATATAAACCTTTTAAATAGAAGAGATATTGCAAACATTTCTAAACCGCATTCCGATCCTACAGAAATAAGATGTTATGACGTAAAAATATAATTAAATTAAAGTTTTTCTAAAAAGTTTAAGAAATTACTATTATAAGTGGCAGCACTGGCCACGTTGATGGGGGAAGACAGGTGTGTTTTCTTGGCACCGCGCCGAGCGGGCCCGTGACCCATTGTGATTGACAAACGCAACACGCAATTAAATAGTCGCTTGCGATTCCACTCAGTAACAAATTAGTTCATTATCCTATTATAACAATAGAGCAATGATTGACTCCGCTGTCAACTGTCAAAAACCTTTGTTATCTGTGTAATATTACAATTGGCGCGAAAAAGACGCGGGACATTCAATAATTGCGAAGCCACAGACTATCATTGAAATGTCTAAAGATTATTGTATCGGTCAGGGTTGCGAAGTGCAGCTCTGAGCAATATTTGTATAATTAGGTATAAGACCAAATTTTTTGTTGCAGGCCCCGGATTATAAATTAGGTAATGTTTAAGTTTTAATTGAAGTAACTATTAAAATGCGTAACATTATATCTAATTATAATATTGCATTGTTCCTATTGCGTTCGATACAATTTAACATTGTAAGATTTCTGGAAACGAACTGCATAACTGAAACTAGCCGGGTTAGTTTTAATAATATCTAAACCCTCGTGACTCATTCGCGTTATGCAGTAATTTGGTGCGAATTGTGTGAAATTTACAAGTTTTGTTTGTTGTTTCAAAAAATGAATATTTTGTAAGTCTATACATAATATTTTTAGCAGACCGGATCACGCGCTGTCGTGGTTTAATTATAATAACTTAATCGTATAATGGATATGCCTTGACATATTTGTCAAGCTAAGCATTGTCCTATAAAAATATTGTCTTGCCAATAAAAAAACTTGTGACCATTAATCGAGATAAAAAGTATCCTATCTCTTAAGTTGAACCAATTGGATCGGTTCTGTGGTTTTTGGAGTTCATCGATGACAAACACTGTGATATAAGGTTCATGTAAGTATATAAAGAAGATAGGTACCAACCGTAAAACTACTAAAAGACTCCCTCTTTTCATGTAGCTCTGTTCTCACAATATATTTATTAAAACAAAATGTGTACAACCGACCTATACAAAAAAGGTAACTTTATTTTATTGTAACCACAAAATATACAAGATGCGATCCAGACGATTAAACAAAGAAAATATAGGTACTTGAAATATTCACCTAACGAACCACATTCATTTCTAAAAAATCTCACTAGTGCGTTACAATTAGTAGTTGTATCCAGCCTTTTTCATTGCAGTTAGAGACAAAATGAGATAAACGTTTGGAAATATATAAGTTAAACGGAGTTACACAGAGCGCCTATTGCTTAATCTTTCTAATTATTACAGCTGTAAATACACTAACCATGCAAAAAAAATAGTAATAAAAGAAAAGTGAAATCTAAAATTGTGACAGGTTGATTTTTTAATTTGGCCGTTCATAATGAGTTCACAAAACCTGCGAGCCTTTTGACATTAGTGACATGTCTCAAAAAAGAGGTTTAATGTCGAGTTTTTTTAGACGAGCTTCAGAAGTGAACGTTGTTTGTCGAGAGAGACAGACAGAAAAGAATATTCAGGAACTCGTTTTTTATTTAGTGAAAAGAAAATCTGTTAGCTTATTATTTTAGCACACCATGATTCCGTTTTTAAATTTAAGTTACAGGGAATTTGAATATTTTTCCCATTGCGTTTTAAAACGACCGGTGTCACTAAAAATAAATGTCGTGTTATATATGTGATAGTTATAGTTAGGAATTATTTCGTTGAGTAAAAAAAGCTCTAATAACTATTGATTTTACGAAGTGGTCCATTCATTGAAGCACTGACCCCATGATGGCGTATATACCTCCATGCTGTAAACCTTTCACCATATAAATGCAAACTATTCTATTCAATTTATAATAAGTAGTTACATACCTACACTTAATGAACATACATACATACATACATATCGTCACGCCAGGCCCCTAACGGGGTAAGCAGAAAGCGAGTGCCCAATATCTGTCCTTACAAACCTGCCGTGCTTCATCTACATTCATCATTCTCTTCATGCATACACTTAATGAACAAATACATAAATAACTTATGATATTAAAATGTAGGAAATAAAGGAAGCAAATAAAACAAAAAGAAGCAAAAAACAATGTAGAGGAAAAACTTTAAAATACGTTTAAAGTAACCAACCAGAATACATTTTTTTTTTCGGTACTGCTTCTTTACTTTAGAAAATGATAAATCTGTCGAGACGCCATAACAACCTAACATATATGACACATCATTATTGTTCAACGGCTCATAAAATAATTTTACCAATTTGCAATATTGAAAAAAAATTGTGGCCTAGATAGATTTCGAAGTCATGCCAAATTATTTAAAAATCATTTGCCACATTAATCTTCGCGCAAACTTTAGTCTAGAACACGTTGACAGCTCTGACAGCGTTAATTTGACAATTGATGAAAAGTCCGCCATTTTTTCACTTTTTTTCCCGCCTCATTAGTCTTGTGTGACATGTGATAAACGTTTTTATTGTCTTCTAAGCGAGACAAAAGAAATGCATTTTAAAATAAAACACAACAGAACACTTTCATAATTGCCAGTATCTTCAGCACTGTTACAGAGATGACAGATTTTATTGAGATTAATCTAAACCGAATATGTAAAATACATTTAATTCTAAAACTATGTTATATTATATTATTCTAAAATTATTATACAAAAGATTCATATATCACGATAAGATTTGTTGTACTGTGTTTTACCTACGACTAAAGTTATTCGAAGAACAGCTCAGTTTATTTTAACATTGTAAAATATTTTGTGAAAATTATAACAAACTTTCGTATCTAGAAATCCTCTACATTTACAAATAAATAAGTATAAAACTTTCAAAGTGCCTCGAACATTTTTAAATATCTATGTCATTAAAATAGATATAAAAAGTAGTAACTTTTTGTAACATCACATAATAAAAAAACGCGCAGTCAAATAGGTAACAACAATAAAAAAAAAGAATTATGGGCTGAATAAACAAATTACTTTGCTGAAAACAAAAATTGGAATTAAAATGTCTATATTCAAAATCACTCACCGCCAAAAAAGGAACCACTGGACAACTAACGGACACTGGTTTTGTATCTGTGCAAACCACAGATTAAAATCTAAACTACAACTATAACTACGGGTAAGCGTAAGAATTAAACGTCTACGCGATCCTAGAAGTAATATAGGTTTAAAATATCATATCACACGTGCTACGTACCGTGGCCGTTGAGGAAACGCTGGCCAGTATAAATTTAGACCGCCCAGGATCGTATGAAGATTCGTTTAACACGAACTTTATGGGGTTAAGAGAGTATTACGAGATGTTATACCGTTAGCTGCCATAACAAATATTTACAAAACGATGCTGATCTATTTTTTATATTTCTCCTCGTCAGAAGTACGTCACAACGTATTACGTGCGGGCGATATTAAAATGCAATATTACAATCTGTGAAAGAATTCATTGCAATCATTGAACTTTTGGTTTGTTTTTAAAAGTGTATTTAATTTAAGTTTTTGCTAAAACAGTATAATTATTGCTTATTACTAGTAAAGCCTGGCCAGATTTAAAAAGAGAGGCATGAGTGTGTTTTATTATTGGCTGGAAAACCGCCACATTATCATATAAATAAATAAATAAATAACTGGGGACATTTCCACACACGGCTGCCTGATCCCAAATTAGGCAATTTAATGCCTGTGTTACGGTGAGCGGACACCTGATAAACATACAACTATATTTTATGTCGCATATACATTCGTCAATAAACTTTCTTTGAATGCAGGGTTTTTAAAGAGACGAAAAAACAATAACGAATAATAACATTCATAACGAAAAATGTTAAATTAAATTAAATTTCATTTTATTAATCGACGACTGAATATCGGTATTTAAGAATAATAACAGCCCTTAATAAGTTTCTTTTAAAATATATTTCGATTTTTACATTTATCCTTCATTGTATTAAGCACCCTAATTTACAGACTTTTATACATATTTATATACTCATATTATATTTGTATTTATAATAAGAATTACTTATAATAATGTATGAGACAATTACACACGGTTACCTGATTCCAAATTAGGCCTGTGATTTGGTAACTGGACGGCTATTCATACATACATACGATATACTACATAAATCTTAAATTAAGTTTTAAATCGCTTTTAAATCGTATCGTAAAAAGTTATTAACCAGATATTACACGGTAATTGAATTCTATTTCACAATTAATTTTTAAAAAACACGCCCATATGTAAGGTGACATTAGTTTACTTATGTGCACTATCCACATACGACATAAGGGTACTTGCTTAGCAGCAGGGCCGGATTTAAGGGGGGGCAACCGGGGCGGTAGCCCCGGGGCCTCTACAAAAGAGGGACCCCCACAATAGAGACGTCGAAATTTATTTTTTTTATTCCGACTAGTAAACACTAGTAAAAAAAAAATTATTTTCCTTTCATATTATTTTTCGCTGTTTTACCTTTATCTACAGTACTTTGTACAAACATGAAAAATATTTATTGAAAATCTCAACTGAAAAAATTGTTCATTTTATTCGGAAAATAATTTGGGGCCAGGGGGCCGAGTCAACATATTTAGTTAAAACGTTAAAGATTTTAAATATTGATATGGTCACTATAAGAAGTTGTTAGGTTACATAGATAGGTAACAACATAAAATAGAAGGTCTCTTAAGTAGGGACTGAATATGAATTGATAAACGACTTGGTATTACTTGGATCTCATACCTTTTTACGGTGGACGAGCTGAGTTGCGAGACTTGGTTTTTTGACAAGTATTGTTTTTATGGGATAAGAATTTACTTAAGTATGTATTAGTAGTTACAAATTTGAATGATGAGTAGCCCAGCATATGCGCCACCAATAGAGACGGTGCCAGCAACGCAGACAGGGCCACCGAAGTCCACAGCACCCAGAATGGGTACCAAGTTGTCAAGCTACTACCGTAGAGCCCGCTGCAGGTAGCTCTCCAGAAACCACTACTTTGTCAATGCTAGCTCAACCATATGCACCAACTGGACTAGTTGCCACTGGACCGGTAACAGAAGCCGGCAAGGGAAGACCGCAGACGTTGACCACTAAAAGAATGCCCTTAGCAGTACCTAGTGCTACCGCTGGAGGTAGAGAAGGACCCTATGATGCCGCGCATACCCAGTGCACGAGCCTAATGCATTCTATACCACCATTACATTATTCATATTCACAAAAAGCAATTTACAAATCATTGAATACATTGCGTAAAGTAACATTTGTGTATGTATCCTTCCGGCAGGAATCGTCCTCATATACTGCCCAGGAGTAAGTTTACCTGGAGCAAGCAAGTCTGAAAGCAGAGAGTTACATAAGAAAATCTTCACATGGTCTTCTCTTTGTCTTCATGTCTTTGTCTCATGGTCTTCACTGTAAATAAATTCAGAATAATAAATCAGATTACTAGCAAAATGTTTTGATACTGAAAGTATTAGAAATAAACATTATTTTTTACATCAGCTACCTCTTCTTCTTTCCGCATATTATGATCATGAGTTACGAAACTGAATCTGACGAAAATTGTGGTATACATTTCTAATGATTTTGCTGGGTGCCACTAAAGTACAATGGCATGGATAACAAAAGTGCTCCCTATTTAAGGCTTTACAGACGGATCCAAAAGCATAACCGTCTTGGTTTCGAAGACTAAAGTACATAAAGATGTCTCTGAAGACCCTCCTCATCTTCGCTCAGGCGCTCCTGATCCAGGTAAATAAGGAATTATCAGTTTAATATTACAACATTCTTTTTGGGACATACGACAGGACCTCATTAAATAATATTATTATTTCAGAGCATCTCTGGTCAGTGTATTGGTGCTAGGCCTCTACTTGGTGCTCCGTGTGGTGTAGCTAGTCCATTATTGGCTTCGCCTTGCGTGGGAGCATTGGGTGCAGGACCAGCTGCTGCCGCCGCATCTCATGGACCTGGGGTCGCTGTATCCAGTGCCTCCCCGCTGATCCCTTCTGGAGTCTCTATCCTATCTGAGAATGCATACGAAGGCGTTCTCGCTGCAGGCGGTGGTCTTCCCTTCCTTGGTACTGTAGCTATTGAGGGTGTACTACCTACCGCCGGAGCTGGTGCTATTGCTTACGGCTGCGGTAATGGAGCCGTCGGTATCATCGCTGAGGACATTGGCGCTATTGGTTTGGCCGGCTTAGCCAACCCTCTAGGACTAGCTGGACCTCTAGGCATTACCGGATCTCTTGGTGTCGCGGAACCACTCGGAATTGCAGGATCTTGCGGAATAGCAGGATCTCTCGGCATCGCCGAACCGCTCAGTCTCGCAGGACCTCTCGGCATCGCCGAACCGCTCGGTCTCGCAGGACCTCTCGGCATCGTGGGACCTCTCGGCATCGCCGAACCGCTCGGTCTCGCAGGACCTCTCGGCATCGCGGGACCTTTGGGCATAGCCGAACCGCTCGGTCTCGCAGGACCTCTCGGCATCGCGAGACCTTTGGGCATAGCCGAACCGCTCGGTCTCGCAGGACCGCTCAACATCGCGGGACCTCTCGGCATTGGGGGACCTCTCGGCATTGCGGGACCGCTTGGCATAACTGAACCCCTCGGTATTGCAGGACCACTCGGTATCGGAGGACCTCTCGGGATCGCAGGGCTTAACGGCGGCCTAAACTTGATTTACTAATATACGGGATATATGTACCACTCTACAAATCGATAAATCGCTAATATTATTTCTTGAAATAAATTGAATTACTGCTGCAATTCATATACTTTTCTTTTTTCCCAATTTCTATTCTTAGTATGACTACTAAAACTTACCTTTGCTTGCTATATATTTGTATATAGTAACATTACAGTACTACATAAAAGCGTAAAGCTCCTAAAGTTTGTGTTTTGCGCAAACAAAACTTAGTTGCACGCAAAGACCTCTTTTTTATTATTGTAATTATCTCAAACAGTCAGTTGACATTGACGAATGCTGTACTTTTGAACGTTTGAACTTTTAACTTGTTTAACTTATTTTTTATCCATTTGAACAGAAAAAACCTTACAATCACCAAAACAGGGTTATCGAATAAAGAATAATGAAATTAAGGCAATCAGTGTCATCGTAACTGTACCTTAACATTAAATAGTCCTGAATTTATATACTTTTAATGTTTTTACCACCATCTCCATCTCCAGATCCATTGTACCCTATTAATTTACTTATGTTAATATTCAGCAGCTGTCTCAAATATACTATTGAAATTAGCTTACAGAAAATGAGCCCGCATTTAGACGGTCGTCGTATACGAGTCAGTAACAATTTCAAATGCCAATAAGAGCAAAATATAAATACTAGAAATATATTGATATGCAATAACTGGATATAAATGGGTATAGGTTGCGCCCGGGGAAATTGGACCGCTATCACTATTTCTAAAGCAATTATTGATAAAACAATATATATTTCAGTTGGATGGCCGTGGTTTCAGACCCACCTGTATAGACAACCATCAACCCTCAAACGTAACAGCGTCTGTGAGCAGCCTTGAATAAGCTAGATACTAAGTCTAATAACGAATTATGAAACTGGACAAATGTTGCTGACAGTCCTATTCCTGAAGTTCTACATGATACTAAATTGTAAACCTGTTAATATACTGTTAATATACTACTAACTGAGCTTAGACAATTTAATGAAAGCAGAAGAGGCTGAATAAAACGTTTGTTTGATCCGTTACCGTTATTCCTAGTCAAAACCAGACTTGTCTTGTAAAAGTGCCCGTGCCCTTCGAAACAGAGGCGGCTATAAGTTTACGAGGCCCCAGCCGGTAGATCTTTACGAGGCCCCGCGTTGCCTATTTTGCGACGTCTTTGTTTATTGGACAACGTTAATGTTAATTTTCGTAGCAAACTTATGTTACTGCTTTAATTAATAACTTACTTAATAATAATAATTAATAAATTACTTAATAATAACTGCTTTAATTATTATAACATTCTTCCTCTTGAACAACTTCCGCGAGGCTCTTTCAAGAGCAAGTCTCTACGGTAGCCCTGCTCGCCACCCACTAAGAACACCAATGCTTCGAATTATGAAAATGCAAATGAAATTATGTTGATAATGTTGCATTGCATTAATACTCTTTACGTTGTTTATTATCGATTGTCATTTCATACATATGTATGTAGGTAAAAAAATGTACATATATTTATGTATTATTATTGTTAATACTTTTACGTTTCAGTAACTAGGTATTGTACATAGGTTATTTTGGTTTAAGGAACGACTTAAAAAATTATATGATTTTTGTAGTTGCTTTGTTATTCTCACGATTAATTTAATACCTTTTTGAACATTAAATAGACTGATACGCTAACGAGTAATTCTTATTGCATTAGGAATCTAATATCTTGTACAAGTTTTGTTTTGTCTTATTGTTCATTACCTACTATAGCACAATCACGCAATTGGTTCTCAACGATATAAAAGTATTAGGTTTGAACCTCATTTTAAAACTCACTTGTTAGTTGAGGGTAGTAAAAAAAATCACAAATCTAATTCGCAGTAGTCAAATTTATTAGCAAATGTTCGTACAGCAATCAATTTATCATATCAAGCCACAGCCGCATCCAAGTCCAGCGACACCGAGAGGTCCGGCGATGCCGATCGGTCCAGCAATACTGAGCGGGCCGGCGACACCGAGAGGCCCAGCAATACCGAGAGGGCCAGCTGCAGCGAGAGGTGCGGCAAGCCCGAGAGCGCCACCCACGCCAGCCAAACCAATAGCTCCGATGTCTTCGCCTGTAATACCAACGGCTCCGTTGCCGCAGCCGTAAGCGATGGCGCCAGCTCCAGCGGTAGGAAGGACGCCCTCGATAGCCACGGTTCCGAGCAATGGCAGAGCGCCGCCCACAGCCAGACCACCTTCGTAGACATTCTCAGACAGAACCGAGACGCCGACGGGGACGAGAGGAGAAGCGCTGGATACGGCGAGACCGGGACCGTTGGACGCAGCGAGGGAAGCAGGGCCTACGCCCAAGATACCGCCACAGGGGGCAGCGATCAATGGCGCAGCAGCGCATGGAGCGGCAAGCCGAGGTGCGGCACCAATACATTGGCCGTAGATGCTCTGAAATTAAGATTTTTGTTATTATTTTTTAATTCCCCAAAGAAAATATTTAAAAAGCTTAATACCATAAGTAAAAACATTACGATGAACTAAACATATTTGCATAAACAGTAATTAGGAATATTGACAGTGTGTACGAACAAATTGAAAATATCTTTTAGATAATTTAAATATTAACATACCTGAATCAGGAGCGCCTGAATGCATATGAAAAGAGTTTTGAGAGACATGTTTTTATGTTTCAATGCTCGGAGCTGAGGACGAATATAATTATGAAAAGGTCTGCAGTGTATTTATAGTAAGTAATTTACGCTTCTTATCAGTGTCCTATAAGAAAGCCAAAACTAAAAATTGGTAGATCAAATTTTCACTATATAGCAATATGGGTTCTATTTCTCATGTACTATAGTAACTTTTAGCGAAACTAACTAAGAATTAGAAATATGAATCTCAATTTACATCAGATTTGATTTCACAATTTCCAATATGTTAGAACCGTGTGTGTATTACAAGCTGATGTAAATAATTGGTTTTATTTCTAATACACACAGTATATAACGCTTCGCTTTTATTTCAATAAATTTAATTAAGAAAAAGTGCCATCGAACACAAACATGTCCTTCGATTCGAGTCAAGCTGGATATTTTACAGGTAAGATTTAAAGTACACTCAATATCTCTCAAATAATTTAATTTTTTTTAATTATTAAAGGAACTTTTCGTTAGTAGGTATTTCATTGCATTTCCTTTCTTAAGGATATTTTAATATTAGTAAAACTTCATTGAGCAGCTTGTAAATTATTTCATTTATTTATTGTTTTTCCATTTATTTAGATAATGCTGCATGGCCGTCGCAGTTCTATAAGAAATCTTGGTGATCGAAGTCGAAAATCGATCGAAATCGATAAACGAAGCGGGCAACGAAGGGCTGGATGCCTTTTGAGATGTTTCTTTCGCGGTCATTGCCACTGGTCCACTGATTTACTTCGACGTTACTCTATATCTCCAGTATCTGTGAAGCTACTATTGATGGTAAGCTGCTAGCAGCGAGTACAACTTCTAATGCTACATCTTGGCTCACGACAAAAACTTCTATCTAGGTCTATTAACCTTTGAGCGCCCATTTCATCGCGTGGTATTAATTTCTTTCACCATCTAATCACCGTTTAGGCGGATTTATATTTACTCTGGGATTCTACCCGTTCAGATTATTTTCTTATTACAAGAGCGTACAATAAGGAAGAAATAAACAGCTACCTTTCTCCACTTGTAAGCATTCTATTCGTGTGCAAATATTCATTATGCTATAAGAATTCAGAAAGCCAGCCTATTAAATTATTAAGAATAGTACTGCAAACTAAATAGTTTTTCCTCAAAATTTTGTTATCCATAAGGTTCGGTGGTTCCACAGCGTTTCTTCTGATGTTTGATATCCTGTTTTAAATATTTTTTGTCACAATCATATTATATGTGTAACTGCGATTATTATTAAAGTCAACATAAATACATAACTGGGGACAATTCCACACACGGCTGTCTGATCCCAAATTAGGCAATTTAATGCCTGTGTTGTGGTGACCAGACAGCTGATTAACATACATACGATATAGTACTTATTACGATATATAGAGACTTTTATTACGCCCAGACACAGAACAAACAAATGTGCTCATCACACAAATGTTTGTCCTGGGTGGGAATCGAACCCAC
>DWGJ01004476.1:0-11573 GCA_018246895.1 Aspitha aspitha aspitha | reverse complement strand
TGTGAATGTAAGCTTGTTTGTTACGTTGTCACGCGAAAACTACTTAACCGATCATCATTAAACTTTGTACACATATTCTTGGAGGTATTAGAAGTACCTACCTAACATAGGATACTTTTTAAGAAAACAAAATTACGAACTTTGAGACACACTGGTTTCTTCACGTCTAGTTCTTTCATAGAAATTCCAGCGTTTCCAAACAGACCCGCGCTCAGACCGCGGCGTTGCCTCGCCGTCTAATCGTTTCCAATTTGCGAGCGCGCTAAAGCTACAAGCGTTTTGCGGGTCCGCGAGCACTCGTAGCTTTGACATTTCCAAGTAAAATTCCCTTTAGGTTTAAATGAGGAAGCGGCGTAACATGCGAGCGGTGAACCACCCCTCCCGCGTCCCTCTCACACCCCTCCTGCATCCCTGTCACACCCCTCCTGCATCCCTGTCACACCTTTCCCCTATCTCCCGTTTTCCATAGGGAGTGTCGGAATGAACTCGTGTATATATGTACATACACAAATAAAATTAAGGTGTCTCTCTGTTATTTCGAAATAACAGCATTTCCTTAAGTCAATAGGCTTATTGAGACGGTACTGAAAGGTCCCTTTTAAGGTGATTATCTGTCTGTTTGTTCAGTGTGATTTTTGGAACGGGTGTTTCGATTTTGATAAAACTCTCTCTGGAATATAGAGGAGCGACTCTTTAGGATTCCTCTATGGAAAACCCTTAAATTTAAGCTAAGTTTTATTTTACGTAATACAAGTATATTCGGTTACGAATGTATATGAATATATTTGACAAATAATGATACATCCACCTTTGACGCTGTATATTCGTCTTGATGGTGAGAGTATCTTAAATTTCCACTTCCTACTCCGAAAGTCTAAGGTTCGAATCGCTATGACGCAATCCCAACGGCCAAAAGTCGTGTGAACTCGGCCAGTTCTTATTTATCAGCTGTGCCCAGCAGTGGAACAGTGGGCAAAACTGATAAGTGTAGATATATTCATCTACCAAACACAATAACTCATTAATGATTATTCGTGCTGCAGCTGACTAATCGACTTATATTAATCACACAATTAGGTGCGCTAATTGAGATATTATCATCTGATTAGTGCTTAATTTATGCGCTAATAACACAGAAGCTAATTACAATTGCAGTGATATTGCAGATTGTAAATATTGCAAGATTATAAATGTATGTTTTAAACTTGTACGCCGTAATAGGCAAAATATGGAGTGATCTAACAATTCTATAACATCCTTAAATGTACCCATATTTGTGCAAATAAATGTATTTGTCTTGTCTTGTCTTGTCTTCAGACGTTAAGTTAACCAACACAGCATACTCGTAGAATCGGATACATAATTACTTTGTTATTCTCAAGGACGCCTACACTCACATACATAACATTATTTTGTCCTAATATTCCCTCCTCGTTACGAGCTTGTATTGTCAACTGCTACCAGCCAACAACGCCATAAAGCCCCATCAAATGTCAGCTCGTCCCTCAAGGCTCGTAGACACTGTCCCCAACAATAGGGCACGCGCCGGGAATCGAACGCGTACCCCCACTTATCTATGACACGTTTGTTATGTTACAGTTTGATAGATATGCGGTAACCACGAAAACTGTGGTGTCATTCCAAATGCGAAGTTTAATTTTCAAATCTAAGTTTACGGTTATACTAGATTCATACATATCGTCACGCCAGGTCCCTAACGGGGCAGGCAGAAAGCAGCGAGTGCCAAATATCTCTGTCCTTAGATATACCTAAATAAATTGAACATTTAAAAACAAATAGTTTTTCCAAAATGTTCAACGTTCACTTCTATCTGCAGTAGCTTTGCCTATTTTAATTTTCTTAACTATTAACATAAAGTTTGTATTATTATTAAAGATGGTCTCATTATCATCACCATCAACGATTAGCACTTTGTTCTCGTATGTATACAATACATACACAATACAAAGCGTATGGACAGACTACAATATAAGTATAACTATCATTTCAGAGGTTTTTGATGATAGAACACAGATTATCAAGGTTTGGGGTCAACGCAAATGATTTACAAAATTTAACAACAAACTAACGTGGGTTTACCTGAAGTCCACAGTTTACCCACTGGCCCCTGTCTCCCCAAGAACACAGGTCGGTAGGTTACACCCATTGGACAGGTACAGCTGAATCATTTATGTACATTTTATGCCAAATTCTGTGCCCACATGTCCCTCGTTGTGTAGTTTCCTTCTAAGTGGACGGCTGTTTATGCTCTTGAATATTGATTACAATGTGGTTTTCGTATAAACTAATGTCTATGCGATATATCTGGTAACAAATCACTGTTAATAATAATAATAATTGGGATAATGATTACATTCAAAAACAATAAAAATTTTGGTCTTTACATGAATGTTTGACCTGTTCGAGAAGTGAACTCGCGGCCTCTGGCTTGAAGTCTGAGTTTTGAACAGGGGTTTTTAAACCTTATTCAATTTCAATACAAATTATTTTGCAGTTCTGATAACACCTATATAGCTATATTTACTACGCTTGTATCTATATAAGCAAAATTGAAAAAAGTCAAATAAGAAATCTATATACAAAGCGGAAAGCCATACAGTGTTGGTTCGTTGATCTTTGTCTTTTTAAACCACAGTTGGCTTATACGTATTAAGCCACAATCTATCCCGGTAAAATATTCTCGGAGCCGGGTTCCCGACTGAATTTTTTATGCAGCGATTATGTCCCATTTCGTACCGAACGCGGGGACAACGATATGTCGTTGCCAGTATGAAAATATGTCCCTCACGTTGGGTCTCGGTTCAAATCCTGATACGCACCTATAACATTACTCAATTACGTGCACTTTATAAGTAAAATATTAACACTTGTTATAACGGTAAAGGTGTTTATTTATTTATTTGAATACACGCCAACAACATTACACGCAGTTCTAGGGTAATTTCTATATCCAACGACAGGTGGCTGGTGTGTATGCCAATTACAGGCGTGAACAAAATTGTTATGATACAGACAGACGTAACTAGCTGGTACTCATACATATAGTTGCCACGGAAATATTACAAGTTTATATAAGAAGAAGTAAACAGAGACGAAAATATTAAAACAAAACAAAATACTATTAAACAAAATTTGATGCACTGGTGTTAATTTGTGAGACTTGCTCTTAGATGCTGAATTATGATCGGTATCATGATATCGTTAGATGTGAAGTCTACCAATCCGCACTTAGCATACTATGCCCTTAACTTGTTCCATTCTGAGATGAGCTCCGTGTTTAGCTGTTGAAGACAAAGGGCTATTATTTAGGGCGTAATAAAATTAAATATGTAATATATTACGGTCTTAAACAATAAACATGAAATATCGCATCCGTTCTACAATCGTACGCTGCTCGTATAATTAAAAATATTTACCGCAATTAATTCAAGTTGCGATCCTTTATTACATTTTTCTTCCGTTACGTAGCCCTTCGACATTTTAATTAAACGATGCTTCATATACAATGTAGGTACTAGATCAACCTTTAGATAATAATAATAATCACAATCATACTAATATAATGTATGTGTATTGTTTGTATATTTTATCTCACGGCAAAACACATTTTAATCAAATAATTGCTATAGATTTCATTACGGGCACAATAAACAGTAGATATGATGAGTGAACTAAACAAATTCTTCTAACCACGCTTACGAAGCCGCGGGTAACAGCTAGTAATACTACAAATGAATGAATCGAACTCAAAATCTTCTTTTTAAACGATCAATATATAGGTATAGGTATACTTTCCGACTGAAACTGTTCGGTCAAATGCTGGGTGATTGCAAGTTTGCAGTTCACAAGACTGAATTCATGACAATTGCATAAAAATGGTTATATTCATTTCCAACCAAGCGATAGGTAGCTAAGCACTCGAGCACTTCCAGCGCCTTAGATCAACGCCAGCACGCAGTTGTTGCGAACTTTACAAGAATGCCTTATATGGACGGCTTGAAGCTACCAAAGTTTTATTGCTCCAAGGAGCAGGGTTGCGGTAACCTTTGCAATTTTATTATTAAAGCATAACAGATTGTTCGTTACATAATCTTAAAGTTCGCAGTTTACAACTCAAAGAGAAAGGTAAACGGAAATTAATATATGAAAACTAAACCGTTCCTAATGGTCATAATGTATCCACTATTAAAATGGTGTGATGCGTTAATACACACATTTTATAAGCTGTAGTTAAAGAGGTCAGTCTGAATTTACAACTGTTGATGCTAAATACATGTCGATATTGTATAACCATTGAATATTTAGTAAAAATACAATACAATGGAAGTAACTGTAGGCCAATGGCTTCAGTGATCCCGCAAGTTCCAAACTCGTCGATTCGTCAGTCAGTCGCGGAAAGAAAACTTCCCCGAAGTGGCGAGTGAGGAAACAAGAAATTGATTTCGTGTCCTACTTCCCGCTGACGGATTCCTGATGGGTACCTGTCGCTCAGTTTTCATATTAGTTTTACATTTTATTCCCACATTTACATACCCAAAATATCTTAAGATAAATAATCATAGGTGACAGGCTGATAGAAAACAATTCGTTCACAGGTAGGTACTTGACTTTCCTTGAGACCAAATAAAAGTAGTCGTTCCAATAACTGGTGACCTTGAATATGTATTAGGAAATTAATATATTAATGACGATTGCAACAAATATTACAATATGCATTGATATGCAATATGATATTATTAATTTAACAGAAGAAACATAAGGTAGTATTCTATCAATTAAAATAGTAACATCTACCAATAATGTTTTAACAGTACAATAAAATAAAGGTTCATAATAAAAGGTAGGTATGCAGAGCGTATAAGCAAAATTGATGGTAGTTTAATGGTGTCTGCAATAAGTCGCCACTTTTATTAGGTAAGGTTAATGATGGTAATAACGCTCACAATTGGGAATAATCAAGCGTTGACATTAAGGGCCTGGAGAAATTAGGTTAAGTGACACAGTTGTACGGAGTTGTTTTAGTAGAAACGGGAAAATAATAACTAGAAAAGTATGTAGCAATTGTTTGCAAAATGTAATAAGTAGCAGTGTTTGTGTCTATCTACATTGAGTCTGGGGCGTTGAGGTCGAGTATATGCTAGGCCTTTCGCAATTGGCAGGGAGACCTATGCAGAAGAGTGATGCAAGAATTGAATTCTGGAATATAGTTTTTAAAGGTCACAACTTTCAAATATTTCAACTACCTTCAAAGTCAAGGATTCCGATAAAAGAGACTAAAATTATCGCTCATCTCGTAAATTGGCATTCGATTACTCTACACAGGACCTCCAAAGAAGCCTCTCCACCTCTACAGTATTGCTAACACCATAGTAGCTGCAAAAGAGGTCCGTTTTTGGTCGTCAAACAAATTAGTTTCAGCCAACGCCAGCCACAAAAAAATTGTTTCGTTTTAGGTATAATTGTATTAAGTTTTACCACAATAGTTACCACAACTAAATTTATTATATAGTGTGTAAGTGCATTAAATTTATTATATAGGGCAGTTTAATATAAGTTGCGTATAAGGTAAGCTTTTAAAATAACTTCCTTGTTAAAAAATGCTTCTAAGATAAGCTTACCAATATTTTTAAGAAAATTAATTTCTTAATGTTCTAGCTAGTGTCATCTCTAGTCAGTAACATGCATCAGCAAAAATCACGTACTTCATACCGTCAGCTCTGATAACGAGATTTATGTTGTCACGCTAAAACTGTCGTTCCACCCCACGCAACCAGGTACACCATCGACTGCAGGGGTCGGACTGACAAGTCACCCCTCTGTCATTTTTCGATAACACAAATAATTAAACTTTGTCCCTCGCGTTGTCTATTTAATGAGTTTACTCTCTTATCTTCACACCCTGACACGGGTCGCCCAATTGATTTTATGTGGCAAGGAAGTATGTTACGCCATCTATTCAGACCGCATCTGCTAATAACGGGTATTTGAAATTCTTGCCTACATTTGGAAAATGCATGAATTCTAATCACGTGTATGAAATTTCCTTGTGAATTTCGTGAAAGCCAACGGAAAGACTACACTTGAATAGATTTCCTAAAACTGAAACTGTATATTGAGTAATGTTAAGGAAGATCAAAAGCTACAAAGCAATGAATATTTAAGTGAAGAAAATACCATCAACGTGGAACAAGGGACAAAATGTATCTTCGACCAAAAATCAAAGTCTAAAGTGCATAGCTGAATTGGTTTCATTTGTCCGTTTTGGTGAATCTGTCTGTTTGTACAAAACTACTGGTGTTATAAAAGAATGATATGTTGAATATAAGTATGGTACTATTTTAGAGTAAATCTTGCTTAAAATACAGATCGTAATCAGAGTTCTTAACGGTAGACCGAAGGACGTACGAGTAGAACACTATGATTCTGCGCAAAACAAATTGGCTTCATTTGGCCTCCATTCACAGCGGTCTGTAATAGAAACTGCATCGTCCAGCTGAAATAATTATGAAGCAAGCTGGATATGGTTTTGCAAGTTTTGAGCCTCGCTCTAATTAATCTTTGATCAATCTGCACGCTTTCGAACTGTGGAAAGTTTATTGCGGCGTCGACTGTTGCCATTCCGCTAAATTAAATTGGATTGACTGTCCAGATTTTCTAAATTTAATTAAACCGGATCTTCTAAATTTAAATATATAAAATATATCAGATGCAATTATAACCAGCCTAGATTATGTAAAGTTAGATAACGGCCACACCTATTTCTACCGTGAAGCAGAGCATTCTGTGTTTCGGTCCGAAGGGTCGATGCCGGACCACTTGTATACCAGAGGCGACTATCTTGGTCCTCAAGAGTAGCAACGCATCTGTGACCGACTTCTGACAGGGTAGTTACTAACACTTACTAACTGCAACCACTAACACATACTAACTAGACTAATATCACTAACAGTCCTTTTCTTTTTCCTGTTACTAAAGAATACTCACCAACTATTTCTTATTAACACCTTCACTAACTGAATTCACACTAACCATTAAACTTACAATGCAGGTAATAATATTCAAAAAGTATAATCTTAATGGTATTCATAACCAGGTATATCACAGAAATTGCATGTTATAAGTCCATTTACGTCTAAATTTAATGGCTGTAAGTTAATCAAGCGGCGGTTACTCCTAGGAGTCCCACAGGGCAGTTTAATAGGTCCTTTACTTTTGCTATCCCTCATTTCGTAGTACACCAGTCGATTGGGCAGCCAATCGATCGTGAGGTTACAATGCGATTTATATGCGCCAATCGTAGCCCATTCCAGTATTATTGCTCGTACATCACTGCTTTGGTGAACTTATTTGAAAGAGATCAATTTCGTTTAAGAGATGCATGAATCTTTTATGTGTACGTAACGTTAAGACACGTTACACATATTTCAATGTCTTACATTTTTTCTTTAATGTATGCCTCACTATATATACATGAAGGTAAATTAGCTGTTATTTGTATAGTTTGTTCAATGTACTTCACAGGTTTTGGAAATAACTGCGGTCGTACTTAATTCTTAATGTGCTATGTTTAACTTTCTGTTTTAACTGCGTGAATCCTGTGAAACTGATAAAAGGATCATTCCTCTCTTTGATACAAATTAATCGGGAAAGGAAACTTGTTGGTCATCGCTACAATTACTCGTTAACGTCAGATGAGTAGGCAAAGTTATCTCTAGTGAAAATGTTCAGGTCTCCATAATAATTATTTTGGTTAATGTTGAGACGAAGCACTATAGTTATTTAAACCAGCATATCAGGTATTTACTGTACGGTAGTGCTTCATAGCTGCATACATAATTATATAGAAATTTGTTAAAAGATATTTAATTTAATTGTTATTCAATTCTTCTATGGAAAATATACAACGTTCGAAACGATAATGAAAAGAAAAGTTCTGAAAGCAATGAAACCGCAAATCTACGAAACAGAACTTAATAATCGACGCATTATTGTGGTTAAGAGCTAGAAAAGATAGCCGTGTTAAAGGAAAATATTGTTTGCCAGAGTCAAGTTCAAATAGCCATAAAGAAGGGTGAACTTTCTCAGACGCTCGTAAAGACAGATGCACTAGCACATAGACATGTATAGACACCGGGCGCCGCTCGGGCGAGACACGACACCGTCTCAAGCTATGGAGCTCGTGCTTCTCAATTACTCTTGTATGTCTATTTAAGTGATATTAAGTACAAACTGATGTCGTTATTTGTTTTCAGAAACGTTCCATGCAAAATAAGAGGCAATATCTGAAGATTGTTTTGAAAATTTGTTCAAAGTACTGTTTTAACCTTTTTCGTATTGTTGATAATTGTGACTTTTGATTCTGGCTTGGAATATAATTTATCTGGAGTGATTTGAGTTTGAATTCTGAGATCCAAACTGCAAGAAAATTCTTGCTTGAATTGATAGAACGTTGAATTGGATGAAAAATTTGTTACAGCAACAAAAATTTGGGTGTATCTCAATATGTAGACGAAAAGTCTGTTGTCTGTCTGTAAGTTGTCTGTACCGTACGCTAAGAAATTCCTAGCACGATGCACCGATAAATCAAAGACAGATACCGAGGACCTTGTCTGCCAAAACCTCACATTAGTCAGCCTAGGACCCGCTATAATAACAACCATTAATATTTTAGGAGACGCCGCCTGGTCTAGACTATGATCGGGTGTGACATGCGCTTAACATCGCCATCCTATTTCGACATTTCACTAACCTCTATTGACTTTCATCGAAGGTTGAAATTGCAATGGCAAATGTGAACCGACACTGGCCGGTTATAAAGCGAGGTTATACATGCATTTTGCTTTGAATTTGTAATGCATCAATGGTCCGGTGATTTATTATAAGGGACAAGAGATTTCGATTTGTATTCGTTGTAGTCATTACTTAACATTCATATTTAGATACTATTCTGTACTATTCCTAGCCCTGATGTTCTATAGCTGATTTCAGGGCTTCCTTTGCAAGTAGAACAGGACCTAACCACGCTGCAGGATGCTGTCTCTCATAGCAAATGTTCCATGTAGACATGTGCATGTTAACAAACTAATAATCGTGTGCTTCCGATTACTCAGTTCCGACATTATTAACATTATTAGCATTTTGAATCTCTAATACTCGCTTTTCGGGTGTAGTTACGGAAGCACCACTACAGTACCTATTTTAATCGTTAGGTGGCAGTATCTGGGTGGGTTGCGGTGTATTTGATTGAAAGGTTTTAGAAACAAATACATAATACAATGTGTAAAAATTACGATACGAACTTTAGAAGTTATAATATATGTATATAGCTTAGAGTAGATCAAAATAAATAAGCTTTACCAATTTCCATACAAATATCTAATAGATTAGTAATAATATTTGGCAATAACAAATATCCATCTGCTTTCCGAAATCGAAAGCTCGCACTCAGTTTAATGAAGCATCTTTCAAAGGCTTAAAGAAATTTTAAAGGCTGTGCTACGTACCCTTCTGCCTTTGACCAGTGACTGGGAAACATGAAAAGGGCTGAAATGTCGCTGGGCATATTGGTTTTGAACTTATCATGAAAGACGATATGATTTTAAGAAGATCAATAGCAAGATGATTATTCTAAAGCGACACTATTTTATACTAAAAATTGATACTGAATATAAAATCAAACGCAAATATACAAACGTATTCTAAATTATATTTAGATGATACAATTTCCAAATAGTTTTTCAAAATGGATGGTTATTTAAGATTTTTCCGAGAACTGGTAGAACAGTCTTTGCCTCTGAACAAAAAACCTTTGGAAAAAAAAAACTACACAGTTGTGTTACAATTCCTAATATAGAGTGACAATCACCTTTTAAAGTTATTCTTAAAATACCTAACTCATTTCATCCATTATAAGTTAGGATGAAATGTGTTCAGTTAATATCAGTTAATTACGAGTACTTGTTCAAGTATTTGTTTAACATCCATCAACTCGAAAACGCCACCACGTAACGCTGAAATCCATTCATCAGATATACAGGATGTTCCGATAAACGTATCTTCATGCTTCAATGGAATTATGACAGGTGAGACTTCCCCTCCATGGGGTATACAAAGAAAAAAAACCCTTATGCCACATAACAATAGCGTCAAGATGCGATGAGTTGGGTTGTATCGAAATTTGAGCGCGTCTGATCTTATTGTGAGTTTGAGCTTTATTAACATAAGTTAGTGAGGCTCGCTGCATTTTTCACTGCGTTCAGTGATGCCTGTTTAATTTAAAAGGGTATCAGAAATCAGGCAAGTGTACATAAAGGGGAGCAGGAGCTTCATCCTGGTATAGGAGAGTTAGGAGAGTTCAAACGTCACCTTTATATGTATGAGTGATTGCTTTATGGAAGTGTTGCGTTGTTATAAAATTATAAATTCAAACAGAATGACATTTATGATATAAACATAATGACATTTATAATATAAACAGAATCACATTTATATCTCTAGCTACTATTTTTAATGCGAGGCTATTTTATATGCGTAACACGTTACATTGTAATTAACTTCGCAATTTTTTTATAATAATTTTAATAAAGGTTAGCTTATATATACGAGTATATGGCACAGGCATCCTTGAAAGATATTCGTACTATTAAGGCAAGCCTGTATATTTAAGAAATTTGTAATCCTCCATTGGTTTGTGAGGCGGAAGATGTCGTGGTCATCTAAAGCTGCTGTCATTTTTTAATCACATTAATATTGATAGGATCACTGTAATCATTCACGGAAACACCTCTCAATATTTTGAAGGCTACTAAGTTATCGATCCCCTTTATATCAAGCGACTAATCGGCACTTCTAAAGCAGTGTGATGTCATCTCGAGCCGCATACTAACCGCACAATACGAACGCGTTATGTTAATACTACACACAGCCGCCGCCAAATACTCAACTCATAGATAAATTTGGCAATAAAACAACCATAGAATAGAAATCGAATAGAAATGGGAAATGAATGTGGCACTTTTCATTATGCCTATATTATACGTATTTTAGAAGTATTTTGCATCGTCACAGTGTACAAATCACAATGACAATATTTTGACTTTCCATTTAACATTTATTGTATAATGGGATTAAAATTATTATTATCATATTCAATTCCTTATCACAGAAACGAATATAACTCCTTTGACAGTTGCCATTATATTGACTAATTACTTGATTTTAATTGTCGTTATCGTTAAGTCACGATAATGCCATTTTCTCGTAGTTTCTGTAAAGCATCAGCTCTAAGAAGGGGCAATAAATATAAACTTTACATACGGCAGACATCGGGTGAACAGAAAATTAATGTAGTTCCGAACAACGCACGCTCTAATGAAATTAATGAGGTTTGACGTCACTCCGGGCCGCCCGCACCCTTTCGCCCCGAGGCCATACGACACGGCTACGACACGACCAATCCCGCTGAGTGTAAAAAGGTTTATTGTTACTAGTGGTCGCCTGCTGGTCGAAATTCGACCATAATAAAAAATAATTCTTTGACATTTCTTTGGACT
>DWGJ01004475.1:0-11574 GCA_018246895.1 Aspitha aspitha aspitha | reverse complement strand
AAATTTAAAACATGATTCCACTATTTAATATATTTACAATTTCTAAATCATTTATTCTTTATTACCCAATGTTTAAATCATAATAAGCTTATATTTAAATACATGTACATACATACATACATATCGTCACGCCAGGTCGCTAACGGGGTAGGCAGAAAGCAGCGACATCAAATGGTGATAAAGACAAATATGTTATTGCATTCGCTTTCCTACCCATTCCGGTTCTGTGTGTGTGTGTGTGTGTGTGTTACCATGTGGAGGATGTTTGTTATGTTATTTTAAGGAACAATAATCTCTTCTTAAGAAATAACAACATCAAATACGTAATAGTATTAAGAAGTAAGTTTAATGCATTATCAAAGTAAATATGTATTTTAACAGTACCGTGTATGTACATTATGGAGAGTGCAACATTCGTAAAACGAAACACCGAGCGTTTTCAATATCATACAAGAGCCCGTCTTAAAGGCGAACTACAAGCTGTAAAACATAAAACATATCTATTCAAACAAAGTTTATTCTGTAAGGCCCAAACTGTACTTAACCGTATACCACGAACCATACGTGACATAACAAGCATTAACATATTTAAACGAAATTTACGAGAGCACCTTATTA
This sequence comes from Aspitha aspitha aspitha, assembly GCA_018246895.1. Classification (NCBI taxonomy): domain Eukaryota; kingdom Metazoa; phylum Arthropoda; class Insecta; order Lepidoptera; family Hesperiidae; genus Aspitha; species Aspitha aspitha. Next base: position 10,956 of record DWGJ01004475.1, on the reverse strand, counting down.
AAAAGTGCTACTATAGTATTAGTGAATATGTTAGCGATAATAATAGTTGATAGATCTTTGTACGCCGTAAAAGGCAAAAGATGGAGTGAGCTATAAATAAAAAGTATTTATTTAACTGTTGTACCAACTGAAATATGTATAAATACATACATATATTGAAATCGTAAAATCGTCTGCTTATTTTGTGTCGTTTGGAGCATAGCAATACTCGTAAAACATGGCTACTAGCTATCGACCCCATTCAAGAAGTGACAACACCGTCCGTTGTTAATCTATCACATAATTTGAGCTACAAAGCAAATATCCGAACTTTTCAACCTTATTTTTTCTGTTACGTTTCCGCAATTTCTATTCAATTACAGTTTCAATTTAAAACATAGCAAATATGTATAATAATGAATACAATAAAGTCAATCAACCGTAATTGAAATTTAATTATTTTATGAACTGAGATAGTCATTAAGCATGAAGTAATTACTTTAATACGATACGACGACATCAAAGCTCAAAGCAAATTTATCTTCCGCTGTAAAAAGCATCAGTACAATTATAACAAAAATACGTAATAATAACTGAGGTCAACTCCACACAGGGCTATCTGATTCCCAATTGTATGCATGTCTTATGGTAGCCGGTCAGTATTTATATAGATATTTTTATTACACCCAGACACAGAAAAACAAATGTGCTCATCATACAAATGTTTGTCCTTGGGTGAGAATCGCACCCACGACTTCCAGTTTCACAAGCAGGGTCTCTAACTCGACCACGAGGCCAGTCACCCGACCAGATTACACAACTTGACCAGAAAACTGAAATTAATTGTGGCAATGCGAATTAACCGCACTTCGCGCTCAACGTGCGTCAAATTATTTGACGCCCCGTGCGCGATCCCTAAACCAATTTGTGAACACGCGTACACAATTCTCACCTCGACCAAATTACACAGCGTGAACACATTCCGCTGCACAGTTGCTTAGCTCGCGAAACGAGGATATAAAAGACGGAGAAAAAAAGTAATTATCTGACGTGACCCGTTATTCCGCGTCGCAATTACGACTTTAATATAACTTGTTGCCTAACATCAAAAATACAGAAACGTTGTTAATGTTTTACGATGAACAAAATGGCGTCGGACGGAGAAAATGTGCACAAAGTTTCGCTATTAACGCGTCAATCGATTACGCGCCTTATTTTAATGGGGATAAGGTCGTAGCTGTTGGTGTAGGTGGGTTGTTTTCGGAACTTTACGAGATTCCCTCCGTATAGCCTTTAATAGTCCGTCTGGGGCTTTCGTCGTAACTCGGACTCGTAAAACGGGTTCCGTAGGTTCCATACGTACACCGCCTCAATGTGGAAATCGCGACTGCTCTTTTAGTTAGTGGTTCCATTGCGAAATTATAAACATTTTAATATCATATCACAATTGAATTGTATTGCATTCAATTTAAAAATATTACATCATAGATAATGAAATTGATCGTAATAACTAAGCGTTATATATTATCGTACTTCTCCTCATCAAGGATTTTTAAAACGTCCTCCATTTTCCATGGTGTGGGTAAACAGTTTTTGAAACAATACAAATTGTTAAATAATACAGTTGGGGATGTCTATATATTAATATTAATTGAGTGAACAACTACTGCTACGCAATTACTAGTTAAAAGCCAATGGGGATTAAGTAAGCCCTTCAACAATATAAATAGATAAATAAATAAAGATACAGTCTCGTATATTAAAGACTAGCTGTGCCCGCAGCTTCGCCCGCGTGGAATTCAATATTTTTCCATTTTTGTAACATTTGTCATTGCTGCTCTACATTTATTAATCATAACGTGATTTTATATAGCCTATAGCCTTCCACAATGATTGGATTATTCAACAAAATTTTTTTTTTCAATTCGAACCAGTAGCTCCGGGGATTAGCGCGTTCAACCAAACAACCAAAAAATAAACAAAAAAACAAATAAAACAAACAAACTCTTCAGCTGTATAATATTAGTATAGATACCATCGCACTTATAGTCAAGCCGTAGACTCCATCGGCTGTAGAGTTTTCGGACCCGCGTAGCAATACCGTAGCTACGTGACGCGTTACGTAGCTGCGCGTAGCGATACGCGTAGACATCGTATTGATTACCTAAACATACCTTTATGGTTTAACTAGATGTGTCCGCGGTTTCGCTCGCGTGAAAATCAGTGTGTACCAAAGTTTTTCCCGCCTAAATACCGACCCCGGGAGAATTCTGGGATACAAAGTCCTACTAATTCTCGTTATTCCCGTGCAAATCCCGATCTCTCGGGAACTCCGGGATAAAAAATAGCCTATGTGCTATTCTGGGTCTTCAGCTACCTACATACCAAATTTCATCGTAATCGGTTGAGTAGTATTTGCGTGAAAGAGTAACAAACATCCATACTCACAAACTTGCATTTATAATATTAGTAGTACTAAACAAACGCTCTAAAAAGTACAGTCAAAAGCTGAAGTTCAACGCCGTACAAAACGCAACGCGGCAACGAGAGCAAATTGCATACAATATTTTGAACAAAACCACACGTACAACCTACAGGTGTACGTGTTGCGATCCAATTTGCGGACACATCGCGAGCAAAACAAGCCCGCATAAAGTGCGGCACAATCAATCAAGTGCAGCCGCGCTCCGAATACAATTATGAACTTGGGACAGTCCGCCGGTGCATCCGCGGCTTTATTTCACATTCGTTGAGTAGCAAGTAATTAATTTAAGTACTTACCGCTCAAAATACGACCCGTAACAGAGCTTAAGTGCTGTTAAAGAAACGTACTATTATTTAGTTACTTGTTGTTACACCGGTGTGAACCCACGCTTATATCTAAGAAGAGGTCGAGGGTGCAACAAATGCCGTAAATAATATAAATTAAAATTCGTTCGACACTAAGCAACTAAGCTATCTGTGAATTGATCCAGAGGTTCCGATTAGCATTTGTAATCACATACAAATGCCCAAGCGTCTCAATGGTTTCGGTGTTGAAAATTTCATAGCAATAGCCTAAACTCGAACCGAAACTCGTCATCGCGGACCGAATTTTAATTTGCAGATGAAGTTCTAAATCATACGAGCAATTGCTTAATTCACTGTATGTTCATTAAAGCTGTTCTGTTGTTTGATTTCACCTGCAGCTCTGTTTGACCTGAACGGGTCACGGCACAAAGCGCTGTTTGCGCGCTCGCTCTACCGTTACTGAAATTAGTTATGCAGTCGCGTTTTATTAAACCTGTCCAACTGAGAAGAACTAATTGTTCTGCCGTTTCCCCGTTTTATTAGTTTTATCAGCAAATGTTTTGTATAACTGTTTTATAGTTGAAAGCGATTGTGCTTCGGTTTATAGTGTAATTTACCACACATCAAAAATGACAATAAGAATGGAAATAACGAATGAAAGGGAATGAAGAGGCGAAAATAAAACTATAAGATTCTGATTATGACTACATAGTATAAAACAAATTCGCTTTCTCTAACCTTATGTATGCTTAAATCTTTAAAACTATACAACGGATTTTGACGCGGTTTTTTTAATAGATAGAGTGATTGAAGAGGAATGTTTATATGTAAAATAAAATCCATTAAATAGACATAGGCTATATATTTTATACGCGTGCGAAGCCGGGGCGGGCCGCTAGTTGTTGAGTAAGTAAAACTTTATCAGAGATTAGCTGCCCCGGAGAACTTCGTTCCGCACAAAAAATTTAATGTGATATTCCGAATTTCAATATTAAATTATAGCCTATATGCTGCCGAGGATTAATAGCTATATAATAAAATAAGTTTCATCAAAATCCGTCCAATAGTTTTTGCGTTAAAACCGGGCAAAAGACAGACAGAAAAAAAATTCAATTTTAGCTCGTGTTACTTGTATGAAAACCTCTAGGGGTATTTTTTTAGTGTTTATTCAATGTACAGAATTGAACTCTTATTCAGTTTTATTATATGTATAAAGATTTAGGTATAGATAGAAGATATTGCAGAGCAGTGTAAGTTTATACTCATATTAATATTTTATGAACACCGAATGAAGAAAATTATTCATACCATTGACACAGCACGTTCGTAAATCGGCCTGTCTGCACTCACTAAGCTCTCATTGAATTAAGCAGTCAGCTAGCATTAGGCTAAAATTGTGCGTGCATTGAATGCTTATAACCAGTAACACAACGGCTTTATACCTATTAACAAATTGCTAAACGTAATCACACAATTAAGATACTAACGTTCTGAAGTATGTGTCGCTTAAGAGCATTAACTAAAAGGATTGCCAAAAAACATTCAGTCGGCCTACATGCATGAAGGAGGATAATTTACACATTTCCAAATACAATTTACGTATGATCGCGCCGTTATAACATTTCGTAACGCAAAATGCGATCGTTAAATGTCGTCGCGCACATGTAAATCCCGACGATAAAACTTTTAGTTTTGACGATAAATTCAATTGGTCCGGCAATAAATTCCCAACGCGTATGTGCTCAGGTCACTCTTTCGTGTGATATCGTAAAATGTTTTTTATTGTTGATTTTCACTGTGAACACGAAGATGTTTTGTTTGTAATTTTCTGATAATAATAATTGCGTGGCCTGTTATCTATAAAATATAAACTTTGGTTGCTAAACCTGAGCGCCTAAATTCGATACCCATGCAGAAAATATTCGTGTGATGAGAAAATTTGTTTGTTCTATGTCTGGGTGTAATTAAAGTCTATATTTTGTAGACTGTAATTACATAAAGTCCATATTTTAAGTCCATATTTAAATTATCTTACCTTACCTTACCTTACCTTATCTTTCTAAACGATTTAGATAAAAGAATTTAAAACTACTAAGAAGAGAAATGATTAAATTACTTTTAATATACAATTACTTTCAATATACCTCGCAATGATCTACGCAATTTCGAGATAGTGCAGTGGAAATAAAACTGCTTTGCTTGGTCGGTATTAATGCTATCAACGGTATCTACCGTCTGCGCGTCAGCTGAAATAAAATATCTGAGCATCTAGTTTTATGATTCTGCATTCCAGAATGTGCTAAGCCGTAAGAAAATATATAAAACAACTCGAACACCTAACCACATTCACAGCCGCACACTGAAACGTGATCCAATTAATCCGCGGATTACATTACGAGTCATAATTTGTCATCGCTGACTTGTTGATTGCTCGATGACGTGCGGAATTCCCGACGTCTTCACTCAACCGGCCCGACCTGATGTTGTGTCACAGTGTGAAAAATAACAACGCGATCGGTTTACATACTTGCACAATGTTCGGTTGAACCGCGGGACATTCGTGCGCTGTGGCGTCTTCCATTCAAAAGTGACAGCGAATGAAATGACACTCTTGTTTTATCCGGAACGTTCGAGATGTCAGGCAACATGAGAAATGAAGGTGGAACGTGACGACGACGCGAGCGTGTCGCACATTGCGTCGTGTCACTTGAAATATGACGCCTTATCTCTTCGATTTCGAAGAAATATGATTCGAATCAATCGGCGAAAAGATATTACGATCTTTTTTTCGAATTCGCCTGCTTGCGTTATCACAGCGGATATTTAAAGAAAATTACCGGTTTCGAAAAGTGCAACGCTTTTTTTAAACACAGTCGTTACATGTTACGTAAAATTGTATATGTTGACCTGTTGACAAGCCGCCTCCTGTACTATTATACTGCTTCTGTACCAGAGAAAATAGAAGGTAAACATCAATTAATCACTAGTATCATCTCAGCTGTCGGTCATGTACCGGCGACATGCCGTAAGTTCATAATTGTATTTCCAGCGGGACAGCGCTTGATTGATTAATCCCTACATCGTTCCGGTTTGTACTGCAGCGTAGTTGATACGCGAATAGGATACCGCTGTAGATAACAATAGATATACGAGTACAATACAAACAAAACACAATATAGAACATGCAAGTATTTTGAAAGAAAGAAAGTGGACACTCTTCATTCGCACTTGTGAATGAATACGCTGCAATATAAAGAATCGCAAAATATAGCAATTCCTACACCTATACGTAATCAATTATTGTAGAAACACAAACGAATACAGTTCAGCTAAAGGCGCTTTTACTTTAACCCATAATGTTTCTTAGGTATAACTTACTTACTAAAAGGTTACCTATTTTAAATTCATTTGGTAAAAAGTCCTTTGACTGAGGTTGTAATGCAAAATTATGAAAATAAATACGATTTTAGATTTACGATATTAGGATAAATCAGGAACGCTGTTTATGATGGTATCAGGGCCATCAGTATACGATCCGGTAGGAGGCGCAATAAATTTCCCAAAATCTAATAAAGCTGTGATTTGGGCATCTCGGATCAAATTCGTTTTGACAGACGCAAAGATTAGTTGCGACTAAATTAGAACAGCGTAATTTATTGTGCGCTAGCACATCTGTGCTGGATTTTACTGAAAGTGACGTAAAAAATGTCGTTAAGTGTACAATATTGGAAAAGAAAAATTAGTCAGTCAAGAACGAAAACATATTTATTCATATTATCAGAAACCTATTGATTGGCGGCTTTAAAATCCCAAATAACAGCGTTAGTCAGGAGTTATTATTTATGGTATATTCAAGTTAGCTGGTAAAAATGAAAATTCAATTTTTTTATGGTTTTACAGTAAAAACGCAGTAATCCGTAGATTTAGTAAGCGTGTGCCGACAACCAGCGTTTTAATCTCTGTTAAAATTGCCACAATATATTGCTAACATGTGTGCAGGTTGAATAGAAAACTTTTATAGCGAATAAAAAATACATGCGCTAATATCATGTCATTCTTTACAGAAAACTATTTTTAATAGACCTTATTTGTGTAACTTAGAATACATATCAAGCAAAAGGTGTAATACATAGATTCTACGAAGACTCTACTTCATACGAAGACTTCTACGAAGGCTAGGTCCCAGTTTCCACAACGGACTTTCTACGATGGCCATCCGATTAAATCTAAAAATAAAAGATTTTATATCCATTAAATTTACTTATTTCTAATAAATGTCTTTAAAACCGTTAGTATATTTACATGCGTATTTAAACCGTTATCAAAATACGGCATAGTAAATGCAAAATTTAGTAATATACCACACAACTATCTCAATATTGAGGATTGTGTACAAACGCTGGCTTAGCAACACTAACTTGATATTGGCTGGACCAATATACAGGGCCTTGGATTATACCTATTCTCTGTGAGAAAATACAGAACGTGACGTAGAGATACGGAAAATAGATGCGTCACATAAAAATGTATCACGCCTTTCCTGTTTTATATCAAAGATGTAAACGTTATATTCTAAATGGTTAAACTTTTTAAATTTTCATTACATGCAATTTTTTTACCAACTCTTTTATAGGTCCACTGCTGGAACGAATCTAGGTGTGCTGGTTTCTTCGTTATATTTAAATTTGAAGTTATAAACGCACGCAACCAATCAGTAGGTGCGTGCCAGGCTTTGAATCCAGACCCCAAGGAGATGAAGACTGAATTTCAAACCACTTCGCTGGCAATGCTTAGTGCTAAGCCGGTTAATTCTAGCCTCAAATAATTTAGGCAAAGGCTTTGCTGATAAGCTATTATTATCCTATAGAAAGAATAAAAATACAGTTTTGTACGCTTCCAGAACAAAGAGTATTCTATGAAACGTATACTCCGATTCTCCGAGAGTGCGCTGACTCGCCTGTATCGCGCGCGCCAGAAACAATATTTTAGCGGTTAAAAGTGTAAAGAGAAACGCGAACCGAAGGCTGTTTGTGTAAAAGGAGCTTAGTGGCAATATTTATAGTAACATAACGTAAATAGACGATTCAATTATTCTTTATTAAATTGAGTTTTAGTTTATACAACTGATTTTCAATGGGATTCACTGTTTATTTCTGTATTTCACAATTAGGACAAAAATGAATTGATCCGATTCTGTCAGTGGACAATTTGGTCCGATAAATGATTTATTAATGACTACAATTTACCACCAGCATTTAAGGAATGGATTTGTAAATGTAAGACAAGTCATTTACATACTTACTTTATTTAAACTTAAATAGTTTGCAGTTGAACTGTTTCGATTCTGTACAATTCGACTGTTTGTTTAAAGGATAAATGAGATTAAAATTGCTTATTACTTACATCGGAATTCTGAAAAGTCGGTTTATTCGTGTAATCCTTCGCATAAATATGCCGTGTTTTCATATAAACGTGGATAGAGGGGATTTTAATAAATGCTCATAATAAGTCCGACCTCGTCTCGTAAAAAGAAATATCTCAGGGTGTATTAAATTGAAATATGAAACATGCGACCCTCGGATACTTTGTATTAGGAAATTCGAAGGCGATTAAAGCATTGTCCTCTTTTCCTGTGTGTAATCTCTACCGGGGTCTAGTTAAATTAAACTTCGACCAATTATCTTACAAAAGAATGTTTTTATGTTATAATATCACCGTTATGACATGGACAAAACTATATAGGATCCTAGAGGTCGTCAATTCTCTTAAAGAATACTTAATCCCAGCCCATTAATTTTACAAGTTTGAAACACTTTAAAAAGGTTCAAGGACTTTCTTTACACAATACTATGTTACATCTCTGCATACAGTTGAGTTTATTAGCTGTAGGGGTAGGCAGAGATCTTCATCGGATCTTTCATCAAGATGTACATGTCTGTTTGAGGCATACCGTATTATACTACGTCTTCGCTTAAGTCTAAATGATCCAATTAATGCTTATTTGTAATTATTCACATTTCCATAGTTAATTTGCGACTAAATTCAATATAATATCAATACAGTTATACACAACTATTTAATAACATCCAATCAAGGGTTTCACCGCAGCCGTTCCACTGTCAACAGCGCTATTAAATTAATTCCGAGCACAGTTTAAATATACAAATAAATCAATTTTATCTGTCCTTTGCAGTTGTCAAAAGATCTACGTTCTGCTATATTTCATCGATTTAAAGCGAAATATATAGCGGCTAATGTACGATATATTGCCTATAACATTAATTAACGAGTAACTCAAACATACATACGAGTGTACACACATAATCTTCTTAATATAATTATAATATTTAATTAGCAACAATGCTTTAGCTTTTTAACATTTAAAATTTATTAAGCAGTTTGTTTTGTATAGTCAACTTTGTTTAGTGATGGCAAAAAGTTATTTACTTCTCTAAAGTAATTTTTCGGTTTTGCTAACACAAGCTTGTATCAACCACAGATCACAGAAAGAATTATACTCAAATGATCAAAGTTACATTTGCAAGGGTCCGTGCAAATCGATCAAAATCATACGATAAGTTCAAATGGTCTGTAGCCAATAATAGGTAACAGTAATAACAGCAACATGATACTAATCTTTCAAAACAGTCCAAGCTCTCGCTCCCGTGATGCAGCTGTCAACGCAACCGTTAAATTAGTTCCGAGGACAGATTAAATATACGCGCGTGGGCTTTTATTTATTGACAACGCCCCTTTAATGAGCATTCTGATTCCGCCACCTACTTTATATTATATTTAAACGCTCGGGAGTAAAGGTGATATTGTTGGTTCTCTATAACACACTAAATACTTTATAACAATTTGATATGAATGTCTTTGAGCGGCGATGTTTCGGGTTTGAGTAGAATAATTCATTTATGTAGATAAGGTACGTACAATATACTTACGGGTGGGTTAAAGGTACGCAACGGTATTGGAAGTGATAGGTGGCAGGTATGAGTATTTCAAACAGAGGCACTGGTGGAATTTGCCTGAGGATTAAAATTATTAATTAATAACAATATTATATGTAATATCCAAATTTAAATTTAGTTCAACTACATACAATTGTATATACTGCGCACAGTATAAAAGTAATAAAACTGCGCACAATGCACAATGAAAAATACAAAAATTAATAAAGTTTTAATAACAATTAATTTCGATTACTTTTTAAAAGTGCAATTAATAACGCGTCAGTTGTTTTCATGGGCGATTCCTTTCCTTTTCTAAAATTTATCACTAGAAAGTTTCAATTTATTATATGATATTTCGGGTTCATTACATTTAACATATTATTATTTCTATTAAAGTTGTTTCAAAGCGCAGGTCGGCGAAGGTTCAACAGCATTAACATTTCCAATTACGCTTAAAAACCCCAAAGCTCTTTCTTATGAACATAATAACGCTCAGGAATTTTAACTGCTAACTAACTAACCATTTTACAAAGGTCCCTAGTAGTTTCATAACAAGCCTTATTAGATCAAGATACCTATGTGTATTTATATTATTTTCATATGAGTAGCAATAATAAGCAGCGATAGCCTAGTGGTTTTGAAATTCAGCCTCCCACACCAGGGAGACTCTGGGTTCGATCCTCGCACGCGTCGCATAGCATCTATGGAAACCAGACTGCTGATAAACATATATACATATAAAAAATACAATACGAACATAGACACTCTTATTATATCCCAACATAGAACAAACATAATATGTGGTCATCGCTCAAATGTTTGTGGTGGGAATCAAACCCACACTTCCCGTTTAGCAATCAATTCATAGTATTGTAATGAAAACTTACTTTCTTTACCATACTACTAATTAATTACTAAACGAAAAGTTAAAATAAAACGGCATGTACTGTCTAGCATTTGACTACTGATTCCTTATGGAAAGCAATATGTACCTACTGATTAATAAAAAAAATACCTTAAAATTTTCGGGACTGACGTATATATGTCCCACTCTTTGGCCGTCCAAATCAGGAATGTTTTATGTTAATGTAGAAAGAACTCTACGAGCCATATTAATTTTTATTAACTTGAATTATTAGTACGGTGTGTCAAAATGACCCCTGCGATATGTCTCGCACTAACCATGTTTTATAGCAGTCCATAATATTAATACATACGCGTATAGCACAAT
>DWGJ01004474.1:0-11575 GCA_018246895.1 Aspitha aspitha aspitha | reverse complement strand
ATTTTTTGATTTTGATGACGTCCTAAGGGCGGGTTCAGACATACGGTATAAAAATAAAACTTTTTTTGCGGACTGCAGTGGGCCCCTAGGCGGTTGCCTACTCTGCCTTAAGGTTAATCCGGCTCCGCCCGGAGCGCACCACCGCCTTTAATGGCGGAATGATGTCACCGTGGGGTAGTCGGCCCATGAGTCCCGCCCGGGTAAGGAGGATATCCTCGCGGCGTGAGATGTGTTATGTAGTGGGCGGTACCTGAGGCGGTAGTGCGCGCGCAGGGCGTGCAGCGCGCCGCCGTAGAGCGCGGCGGCGAGGAAGCCGGCGGCAGCGCGGTCGAGGCTCTGCGCGAGCGCCGCCGCGCCGTACCCGTGCGCCGCCGCCGCCGCGTACACGCGCCGCCGCACCGCGTGGCTCGCCCACCGGTGCAGCTCCGACGGCTTCCCCACACCCCCGCCACCCCCGCCGCCGCCGCCGCCGCCTAACACACGCCACGGGCTTTACGTCATTAGTCCAATATTAGTTGTAGAAAGCACAATGGGATTTTACGGTTTTAAATTAGTCTTTTATAACTCCGGTACTCAATGTTGAAATTTTACCAAATTCTCAACATTTTTCAATGATTTTATTAACTTTTAAATGTGATAATAGATTTATAAAATTTCAATGTTGAATTAATTAAAAGTTTTGCGTGTCCTATTCAAATATAAGGTTAATGATTCATTAAATCGGAAATAACTGAAATTCAAATTGAAATCAATATTAAAAGAAATTACGTAGATTCTTAAAACACCTTTTGTAAGTGACATATATGTAGAGCCCTGAATGTGATCTTTATTGAAACTTACTCTGAGTTTCTTCGTCGTCCAATTTGTCCTGATAAATGAACTTGATGCCGAGCGTGCGGCAGTACGCCATCAGATGCAAAGGATCCACGTCAGACTGCGGTTCGTGCACGTACAATGCCCCTAGAAATAAAGTCAAACAAAGATAATAAAACTGCAAAAGAGTTCAATTCTGTCCGTCCGTTGTCCGGCTTTGACGCAAAAACTAGGTACTGGACGGATTTTGATGACACTTTTTTTGTTATATAGCTATTGGTCCTACGCAAAATATAGGCTACCTATAATTTATTATGAAGATCGGAATCGTTAGACCATACAATGTTCGTCCGGGCAGCTAGTGTAACATAAAGATGTAAAATTTTGATATGGTACAAAAAACAACAATTATGGAAAATACATCATATGCAACTTTTTTCCTATTATTGAATAAATTGCGCTCCGAATGTTTAGGATTGAAATCCTAGATTACATGATGTTTCGTTTACATAAACAATATTATCCTTTAGATATTACAGAAAAGTCTATTTAGTATTAGCGCCATCTATCGGTACAGATAACAATAATGTGATATAAAAGTTGGCCGTTAGATGGCAGCACTTACCATATATATTATTTTTATTGAAAAATAACATTCGTTTGATTCGTTCGATCACCAAACGGCAATATAAAAATTTGTTGGTTGTGATATTGATTCAAAATGAAACGCTCACCGATGCTGAAATGTATGCCTTTTGCTCTCGAATAGAACTGATATTGGTGCATGGTGTGCAACAACGCGATGGAGTCTCTATGGCCGGACAGGCACACCAGCACCTTGTCTCCGGGCCGGACCATGTTGTACTCGTGTATGGCCTGCAGTTTATCACTTATTAGTAATTTATCGATCGTTCGCTATATACTCGCGACCTCACATTGCGATTCTCCGTGACACACGGGGACACAGACAATCGGGAACGTACGCACTACGTACATATTTATGTGTGCACCCGTAAAAATGCACTAACATAGTAATAAATTATATGAAGGAATTATATTACAGACATTTTGATTTAATGTTTGCAGTACCGTTTTAAAAATATTGATAAAATTTTAATAATAGAAATAAAAAAAAGAATAGTCGACAACCTCAATATTCCGTGTCTAACAAAGTTATTCTATCATACACTACTACAATTCAGTAAATTTTCAAATTAATAAAAAAGGAATATGAATATAAAATTTAAACATTTAAAAATCACCAACAGCCTCATCAACCCTATTAGAGGTCGCTTGCAAATGTCCAAGGGCCGGCAGCGGCCAGATGTAACTGCTGCCCGCTCGTTCGCTGCTCTCTTGCAATAAAAATATTGATACTAGTCATACCTCGACCGTCGCTTTCCAGACGGACTTGGGCGGGCAGTGCCACTTGCCCTCGTCGTCGAAGGTGAAGTCGGTGAGGGAAGCGTCGCTGCAGGCGCTGCTGTCGTCCCGCTCCGTCTCCTCCCAGAACTCCGGTTTGAACAGGCGGCATTCAGATTCGCTGTGGAACAATCGAGAAAAATCCAGATTCGAAACATTCCAACTGTAAATGTTATGGCAATCCATGATGATAGAAGAACAGTGTTACTTGTAGCATCAAAGTCATTATTGTCTTCAACTGTTTTAGGATTGTCTTGCTGAATAAATTTAACTGAATTGAATGAATAAATTTGTCTTGCTGAATAGTTTTAACGCCATAAATCGCTTTGCGAGCCAAGTGTGACCGGACCGACTGCACGATTGTACATATAAAACTGTTTAAATTTTAGACCATAAAAGTGATATGTTACAAAATTGACACTTCTGTCTCTATGATAATTATTTTACAAGTTTAAAAAGTGCAAATATAAACTACATTTCCAACATACGCTTTAAAAATATTTGAAAAACATACAAGATTTAAGTCGTTCGGAACGTAGAAGCTTAATAAATAGTTATGACCAAATTAAGAAGTAGTAACAATTAACATCGCCAATAACATAATACGAAATAGTATTTCTAAACACGGTTAGCAATTTGTAGTGAAACTATTAAAACAAGAATAAATAATAAATAAATAGAAATGCATTCTTATCGCAACTATAAAAGTTGTCAAAACGACACAATAAGTAACTAACTAATGAAAACCACTAAGCAGTTATCACGTGACTGGTGCCTCAATAACGGATACAGGGTCAACTATAGAGGGAGTGTGAAGCGTGCAACTTTAGCCGCTTTGTTGCAATACCTCACCTCCTATCAAAGAATGTTTCCTCTTGCGAGGTGCGGTGGACATCGGTCCCATAGCCGCTGGACCGGGAACTGCTGGAGCAGCTGGAAGACGCGTTAGACGAGCGGCTGGAACGCTTCGAGTCGGATTGTACCGGTCTGTAACCATTGAAGACTTTACAGAAGCCAACTAAAAGATGACGAAGGTTCGCTTAAAGAAAATTCTCTTACATCTTTCCATAGTCACTATTATAACGTTAACCGAATTTCTGTGTTTAATGCTCTTTTGCATTTGTTTTTAAATTAAGAATTGCAGCTAAATTCAAATAGGTCGTGGGCTGGATAATATCTTTTATAGAAGACAGAAGTGACAAATTTTGTGCTATATCTCGTGATATTGGAATGTAGAAAAATTTTAATGCAACATCATATTTTTAAACATGATTTCTTTAGAAATATCGTCGAAAATAAACAACCACATTTACAAAAAATGCGATAAATTATGATGTTCGATGAAAGTTTACCGCAAAAATGAAAATAAATGCTAATTGTCAGATTGAAAAATTGTTTTTGTCTGTAAAGGCAGACACAGCTGAGTTATAGCCAAATTTTATAAAGTTGACTCCCATTTAACTTCATCAATATTTCACCGAGTCCTCTGACATTAGACATATTTTTGTGACGACATACCTACTCTATGTTGGTCTATCATTATAATTGCACATCATTGTATTAGAGATTACATTATTACAATCAAGGTCATTAATGAAGTCCTTAGCAAAATGTCCACGTGTTTTCTATTTTACTTTCAAGCTACTTATAGATCGGATATGTGACGATACGGACTCATTTCAGTTGCCAAATCCACTTACATGTAAGACATCTATATCAACAACACACATTAAATTTCCATGTTAAGATCGTTAGCGCTGTCTTATTAGATTTGAAATAGCAAATTCCATTAATAAATAAGCTTTACATTCCGTTGATGCCAAAAATTCTAGTTTTAGTCACAGGTCAAATATAACATTTGTTTACTGACATATAGTATTTAAAGGTATATTAGCAAATTTGCCATAATCGTGGATTGACAATTTATTACGGAAAACTATTTTGTCCTTATATTATAACTAATTCTTATAGTCCTTTGCTCATTATCCTAAAATTAATTTTCTCGAACATAAATACACTGGCCAGGAATTACTAATGATAAGACTGTACACTTATTGTTCCACTTACCTATTTTGTCTTTCATCATCGGGTAGCTGGAATATCACTCTGGATGATTCTGTATTCTCATCATATATCTTCTCTGGTCTCGTGTGATCTCCAGAACACACGGGAACACCTTCAATGATATCGGGAACTTCGCTCTTCTCATGCTTTTGGCAGCGCAGTCTATTCTGCAATTTCCTCATTTTATTCGTAGTCGGATCCGAAGATGTCCGCCACTTAACTGGAAGAGTCGTAAAATTTCAACATTACGTATACGAGTTATAAATAGAAAAAAACTATACGTCTTCATTAATGTGGTGTAATAAAATTTTGATAGGTTGAGAATGATCGACGATATATCGTAATAGTATCTAGACTCGGTCAGCTCAAAACCAGAAATGATGAAACAGTTTGTAACTATAATCACGATACTACGTTTTATGAACTACAATTAAAGCGAAGGTACATGGTTTCGTAACAGTTACTATTGTATTATATTAACTACATTTCAAATATAAAATAAATATAAAAAGAAAAAATGTGCTCATACGCAGTATAGTTGAATTTATTGCAAATACCCCAAAAAAATCGTGGCAATCTAAAAGAATATTTTACTTACCAAAATCCACATACGAATCAGTTTCGTTAAATGTCATATTGATGCCACTGTCTTGAGAACTAATGGAAGGATTTTGGCACCAGGGTTTTTTAACACCGCAATGTCTGCAGGTCGCATCAGTGCAGTTAACTTCGTCATCGGACAGTTTGTTTGAGCTTAGAGATTTCGGCAGGTTTGGAGAGTTCTGCTGCGTTGTTACCACCTGTATTATTGTATCGGGTGTAGACGTTTCACTGGAGTTAAATGAGATGCTATTCGGTCCGGAAGCCTCGTGTGACGGGGTCCCATGAGCTGACTTAGGTGATTGATTGCTAGGTGATCGTTTGCAATAACGATCCTCTTCGTTGTACTCTGAGGGAAGCACGGGACTAGTGGGACATTTCCTTAAAGATTGCGAGGAGTTAAGTTTTTTAAGATCTAGCCCTAATTCAGGGCCAGAACCTATTCTTTGTCTGCTCGGTTGAGGTGGAGAACTTTTGCGGGAAGATCCCGAATAATCTGGAGATATCATTTCGTCCACTTGATTAACCATTTCACGAATTTCATGTTTCACCTCCGAGGCCATCTCTCTAGACATTCCCATTAGGTATTCTGCTACATCTATGACTGATACAGAATTCTTATCGCTCTGACTAGAAATTGAGTTCATACTGATATTTGACTGATCAAGGCTGTCCGAATTTTCAAGTATATCATCAACTTTAGAAATAACACCTCGTATTTCAGATTTTATTTCTGTTGCTAATTCCTTCGTCACTTCTTTAACATATGCGTGAAGGTCTTCGGAGGTATGGGACGTAACTGAAGTGGTAGGTGAAGTACGTCCTACTTGGCTACAATCCGAAACCGATGTACTACTTTGCGTACTATATGGGAATGCTTTATCTGGTGAGATCATAGGATCATCCAATGACTGGAGATCAGTTTGACTGCCACAATTACAGAAACTTCCTACCTTCTCAACTATATGATTAGGACTAGTTTCCTTTAAACCGAGGTTTAATTTCGTTTGTGCACTTAACTGAGCCGGTGGACTATCAGAGCCCAAACTGTAGCATCTAGACCTAACTAACATGGGTTTAGCATTTTGAGTAATTATGCGGAGAGGAGATACCGATTCTCCGACTGCAAATTTCACTGGATATGTAACCGGACTAAATTGTGTAATTTCTTCTTTTTGGACTTCTCTCAAACTGGATTCTCTCGAATAGAATTTCTGCTTTTGCTTCAGTCTAAACATTTGACAATCGTCAATCGCTGATAGACTGAAGTGCCTTGGCGATGATCCCAATATAGGCGATGAAGTTATGGACGATCTGGATGAATGCAGACTCTTTCTTGCCCCCGTGTATCCAGATGGATCAAATGGTACAATGTGTTTGACATTTGAAGATCGACCTAACAGAAGTTCATGTGCCTCCTTCGGCAACATGAACCATCTCAAGTAGTCGATGCGCGGGTTGAAACCAACTTCTGGTTCAATTGTACATTTCATAGCCAACTTTCTAGCTCTATTGAAGAGATTTCTAGCCGTTTGCAAGCACTCCGTGTAGGTTTGTGGAAATATTCCCGGACCTGCGCAAATGAACGGTAATTGATTAATCTAAACATAAAAACGAAACACCAGATTAATATACATAGATTAGCGTTAGTTCTTACCAGAGATCCGCCTTTCGTGTGCAGTTATTTGTCCATCGTGGAATCTTAATGAATACAACGATTTTTTATCTCTAAGAACAGCACTTGAGTGATGTCTCCACTGCCCCGTTTCCGAGTTAACTACGTATTGTGGCAAAATCTTCCAACTTTCTGTAGCTACCATCTTGAGGGCTTCTAACACGAAAGCCAGTTCATTGTCTGACATGAAGTAAGGGAAAGACACTCTGCAGAAGCCTGGCCTCAGATGTTCGTTGTATATCGGCACTTCAGGAGCTCTGACGTCGCTTAATTTACGTACTCTTGCTATTTCTTTTTGTCTGGAAACAATGATGTTATCATTATTTAAAATATAAATATAATTGTAGATCATTTCTCTATGAAATATGAATAATAAAAATTGCTTGTAACCTTTGTTATATGTATAAACATTATCATATCTCTTAACTTAGATAGCACTACATAACTATTACTTAAAGTAACGTATTAATAAAATAATTTGTAACTCACGCTTCGACATTCAGTACTTTTTCATATTCCTTTAGTAACTGGTCATCTATTCCTAATACGTCTGACCCGTAGCTCAGGGTACTGTTCAACCCGCCTCTCGCTTGAATCCCGAACACGTCGTTTAAAACGGCACAAATAAAGTTGTGGTGAAGAAACGTGCCTCTAGGATGCTTCACCATGAGAGAGAAGATTGGAAGTCTTCGTAATGTCCCGGATTCGCTTCCGAGTAGTATCAATTCAGGAATATTCTTTATGTGCGAGAGGACTTGTCTGAAAGAAAAAAATACATAAAATTGCAACATTTAACAAAAAAGGAAAGGACTCCGTCTATTCAGAGATTATTTCGACGACTTTTTGTGGCAACGTTTAGTTTAACATGTCTAATATTTTAAAGAACTAATATTTCATCGTACAATCAGTGGGATGAATGTAAAAATAAATTCTTAAAGAAGCGCAGTGACCTAAAATAAATTTGACAAACAAGTCTAGAACAACGGATATGACTATAAAGACAAATGGACAATTTCAAAATTGAAAGAGAAAAAGAGTCTTAAGTAAGTTATGACATAATTCTTTGCTAGGTCCCATTTTCGAAAAGTCTGCTACTTTTCGCTCCTTTTAATTTGTGATTTGAGGGTAGGTCCCAAATTTGAATAAACATAATAATGACACAATTATTTGAATAGCATATAAACAATACAATGGTGCCGTGATATTAAAATGCAATCTTTTCAGTTGTAAATAACAGACGACAATAAACATTCATTTCATTTCCTCAAATTACTTTGATAATTTTTAACACCTACAAAAATTTGTTTATATGACTTAAGAGTTATCGATAAATACTTATCAACATTACGTTAATGTGAAAATTATATAACAGAGATGATTCGTTATCAAAGTAGGACAAAATGAATAAACAGAATTATTAGGTACCTACGGAAGATAGCAGTTCATACATTATTAATAAGCGACAATCGAGGTGTTTTAACATAATCAATAGTTAATATGTAAATTTATTCTGATTATATTTAGCAACACTTCTCAAGGAAGCTCGTAGGCGGTTCGTATCCGGGCAAAAAGTATTATTATCTTACATTTGAAGGGAAGAAACGATTATGTATTAATTAAAAACTAATTTGAGAAATTGTTAAACGCTAAACAGTTAGGATATTTCGGTAACATCATAGCATATAATAGAATACTACACTGTTGCACGATTTTTAGGTTTTTATTTATTTCGTCATCATCAAATGTCTGTTTCAGTTTTAGATATGGACGTGTTCCGTCAAAATGAATGATTTTCGCTATTTCGTTCCACTTGAAGTAAAACGCGTTACTGCGATGGCGGGATTTTCTCCCGTTCCACTAGCAATTCTTTTATGACGTGAAGTAGTTGTGTCATATGATTGTCTCAACATTCTCGATCTACGTATAAATGTGGGTTTGCTAGCGCGCCGTGGTCACAAAGAAATTACGTCACCAGTGTTAAACGCGCTCAGCAATCGCGGTCGCTAAGTCTCATAGTAAATATGCGTTTGTAACATTTAATTGTTCTAATCTTAAAAACTACGCAAAATGAATACAGATTATACACTGATACTGGTATATAAACTGTACACAGATTAAAAATAGAACAATGTATAAGCGCGTTTGCACATTAATTACGGGTTTAGGGAAATCATCCGGGCAACATAACTACGTCTATAAAATATTCAAGGCTGTCCCTTTTTAGATAGCTAAACATGTTTTTAATTATACTGCCTCTCTTTTCAAAGTTAATTACTAACCAGTAGGTACCTCTGCCCGCACAGGAACGCGAAAATAGCCCAAGATACCGGTATAATTAGAACAAGCGCTAATAACAACTTTCCAAAGGAATTTTCGTATTTTACAAAGCACTGTTTACTGGATAACAATCTACGAATAGGCTTCCCATAGGTTGGAGATGAGATTCGTATAGAGCGTATGAGTTTACGTTAATATCATCTTAAATAGGTAACACACGAATAATCTATACTTAATATTATAAATCTGAACAGTTTGTTCGGTTGAACACGCTAATCTCAGGAACTACTGGTTCCAATTGAAAAATTATTTTTGTGTTGAATATTCTACTTATGTATTTAGAAAGACTTATAGGCTATATAACATCACGCTATAACAAATAGGAGTGGAGCAGCAAAAGCGTTCCTTTCTCCTTCCGTTTTCCGTGTAATTTTTTATACATACTCGTAGTAATCATAGCATGATGTTCTTGGTTTTCTAATAGGTTGTTCTCTGATTAACGCAGGGGAAACCGTGGGACACAGCTAGTCGGTAATATCTGCTTTGTGTATTGCGGTTGCTGCTCGCATTATTAGAACCATTGTTTGGCGGTTTCCGTGTCCGAACGATTCCCTTCTGGATTCCTGCCAAATACTTACCGCAGGCTAGTTTACTGGCGTGTTGTTAGTCGTTTTTACTAAATTTGAACTTTCTTTGTTTAGTAACGGGCACGAAATATATATGTACCGAGGGACAAGACTACATTATGAATAAATATTTATATGTGCAAATTACTTCGTGACAAATAATAGGTATCACTAGTTGTGTGAACTATTTTAAACAATGATTCGTGAAAATTCAGTTTTTAATACTGAGCTTTCCGTATCACATCATACACAATTAGTCACACTTTGTGTCGACAATAGTCATTATGTGCAGATTAAATGAATTACAATTTTAAATAGTCCCTATTATATACAGTGTGCTTATGTCACACATAAACACAATTTCATAATGTCCGTTAATTCAAAGTAGAGTAATTTTCCGTTGAAGAAATTCCTTCTTATAACGTATTGTTCTTTTGCACAGAACTTTCAAGAGATGGTTTTATCAAATGCTGCGTCCGAAATTGCGTCAAATTGCGTCAAAGTACCGAATTAAAACATAATCTTAAATATCTTATTTAACAAAGTATTCTGTGCCTTAAGCATTGTACAATAATGAATAGTCAGTAGGTATTCAGCATTATACCTATGTAGCTGTTCGCTAGGTGACTGCAGCCAATTATTTTGGTTAACGTAAAAGTTCCACCTGACTGTAACCTGACTAGTTAACAATACTTTAATATATTATATTGGGATAATTGGAAATTGTTTGATGCTTTTTATGCGGTGCTGCAACAAGAGTTTATTTGAGTCACGCTAATAAGAAAGCATAGTGACAACCCTAGAATCATTGCGACTTTAAAGAAAACAAATTCCGCGATAAACTTTAAATTAGCATCACAATGGAATATTTTTCACAGCTGTGATTCGATCGGTGAGTTTGACCTTGACTGATGGATTTATTTCTATTAATATTTACGTATCAGTAAACATGTTTACTTCGATTTCTTTGAATTTCCATCGAGACACGTCATAAATACTAATCTGTTGAATAGAAAACAGCGTAGCGTTGGGATATACGAGTCTTTTCGGTATATTCTGTGAAGTAATACCTACATTTTTAACGCTTTTTCTGTAGGTACGGAAAAATCAGCCTTTGCCTTTCTGTGATTAAATTTAAATGTGCATTATAATGTCATGACTATAGGTATGCAATTGCAACAGTGTATTTATTGCAGTTGGTAGGCAAGTGATTGTTATTACAATATAATGTGTAGGTATAATATAAATGGGACATTTGATTTCTAATTAGGCAACCGAATGCCCGTGTAACTGGGCAGGTAATAAACATACAAGTAGACGATAAAATTCTATTATATAGGTAGATATTCTTATTATACCCAGACAAAACAAATGTGCTGATCACGCAAATGTTCGTCCAGATTGGGAATCGAACGCATAACCCCCGGCGGAGTAGTCACGTTCACCGAACATTTGGGCAACGGGCCAGTCAATAATTCAGTAAATTGCTGGCCATTTGCTAATAATAAATATCTTGGAATAACGCACGCGTCCATGCCATCCCAAAGTAGAAACCGCCTGAATTATAATGACCAGACATCCGATAAACGTACATACGGGGATATTTTTACTCAACAGAAAAATACTGAGATAAAAATCCTGTTTGGTCTACAGTCATTATATATACTCGTAGATGTTCAATAAACAAACATTGAAGAGACATAATACCCGACAAACCGACATAGGCAGTTCACATCAGTGAGGCACATCAATGGTCGTTCATAAAATTGTCAAAATACGGGAACCTGACACTGACGGGCTGGAGTACACTGAGCGTGATTGATGAGGCCCATATCGCGCAAACACATATCAAATATCGTAACTAAACACGTTAACAGACGCACGGAAATAGACTAGGGTACGTTAAAAAAGCTTGTAAAATAGCTCTATCGAAAATAAAATATTTTTCCATTCAATCATATTTTTTTTAATGAATATGAGCAGCGCACTAGAGGACTAAGATGGTCGCCTCTGGTATACAAGTAGACAAAGACAAGACAAAGACAAATACATTTATTTGCACAAATATGGGTACATTTAAAGATGTTATAAGATTATT
>DWGJ01004473.1:0-11575 GCA_018246895.1 Aspitha aspitha aspitha | reverse complement strand
ATATTGATTTATTGTTTAATTTTCAAATAGCTACCCTGTAAAAATGTGGATTTTGGATTGTGCGAGTATTCATGAAAGGCAGCGATATGTTCATTTGATACTTCTGTGACATAAAGATAAAAAAGATCACTTTATGCAATGAGACAGATACCTAATTTCGCCTTATTTCGCCACTTGAATGCCAGTAGATAGATCCTGAGCTATCAGTGGTGTCGTAAGCATAATCGTGACTTATTATTAGGTAGTAGTATAATCGCAGTCTAAAGTTAGGCTTTATCTTAAACATTTCATGCCTTTTTTTATCTCTCGGAAACCACGTTGCATATTTCTAAATTACGTCATAAACAGTCATTTTAGTGCAATAGGAAACAGCGTTATTATGGAATTCAATAATTTTAAGTGACTCTTAACAAGCACTCGCAACCCAACCTATTTTAGTTAAGTGACACCAGACCGTGGATGGGTTAGAGCCAAAGGTAACCTTTTACGGCAGTAACCCTTACAGGCGGTTTGAAAAAGTTCCATAAACGGATCACCTACTAACCTGTATCTTCACCAATCAGCAGTCAAGCAGTGTGATGGTTATGATCCAGGACTCCTTCAAATGCGGTGCCACCTATACGCAGTAGTGGAATTTAGAGACTGCGGTAGTCTATAAAACGAGTCTTTACAGAGATTTCCGTACATACATTTATTTATTTATATCGGTTCATTGACCTGCCCGTTTTGCGACACATGTAACCAATCACTTTAAAGAAAAAAATGTATAACACATTTACATTTCCTGACTATTTGCTTATCATATTTTGATACCAAGTTTTACACCAACCAGTATTCATACATATGTACGTTCTCCGTGAGATATGTTACGTAATAATTTCTTAGATTACATCGTACTTATTTCGCTTTCTCCGACTACAATTGTTATACTTTATGTGTTTTATAATTACACACCACCATAGACACACATCATTCGCAGTCGCGTTTCTATCAATGATTCGAAAAACACGTCACACGTCTGTAACGAGAGTCATTACTCTCGTATTGTGTTTACACCTAATAAATAATATTACCTTGTATTAAATAGCGTATAATGGAAATAGCACCTCGTTATACAATTTATTACATTTGTGATTATGCCTATAGATATCCGAAAATAATTACAGATCTGTACGTAAATTCCATGCACCTATTTTATGCGATTTATAGTATCTTAACCACGTTTCAATAACCAAGTTTATTTTTCGTAAAGAATATACTTTAATTAAATATAGGTAGGTACAGGTTGTATATTATACTAGAAATACCCTTCAAAATTAATAAACACTTCGTCAGCATGGACCTGCTCTAAATCTTCAGCTTTAGCTACGTAACTAATCCCAATGAAAATTAAATATACATTATATACGTATTGATAAAATCAATAGCTCAAATAATATCTATACAGTTTAAAGATGCGTATTATTATTTTAGGACGATACACGAGTCATAGTCCGCCTGTCACTGAATTGGGAAAAAACAGACATTTCACGAGAATATTTCCGAGTAATGACTAGCTTGTTAATGCTGCGCCACGCTGTGCTGGTGAAGTAAGCGTTATACATATAAACACACCTACATAGATTTTGCTCTAATAAAAGCTTATGCTAATGTTAAAAGTTTTATATTTTATTTTTGTTAACGTCCTATAACTATGTTAGAGCAGTTAAAGCGTTGACGTTGTACAGAAGTGGTTTGAAATTCAGTCTCGCAATTACCCAGGTTTGAAGTTGAAATCCTGGCTCGCATCTCCAACTTGTTACGTGTGTTTTATAACTAAAAATATAAATATCACTTGCTATAACGGTGAAGGAAAATATCGCACAGGAAGGAGAAAACCTGCACATTCCAGAGATGTTATAAAGTGTATAATATTTTCTGAGGCGAGTGAAGTGTGCCAATCCGCACTTGGACAGCGTGGTAGAGTATGGCCTAAATCCTTCTCAGTATGAGCAGTGGACAAATAAAAAGGGTGAAAAAATAATCAAATGCGTTCTTTACTTTTTATCTGGTACTACATATGTACATACAGGAATCTATGTGACAGAGTTGGCAACCCTAGCTCATCGAATTATAACAAAAATTATAATAAATACCTTACGAGCTCGTGAGGTAACAATCTTGCACCTCACGTCGGCAGCTCACGATACGCCGATACTGGAAAAACACCACGTCGATAATTGAAAATCAGTGAATTGCATACTCATCTGCGTATTGCATCAGAACCTATGCAATGGCGTTCTCTAAAGTAGATCAAATAAATAAATTTCTTCAACAGACAGAATTTACGTCACACTCATCTCGTCTATATACATATTGAAAATGGGTTATGTGTGTTACTACAGACTATTATCCTACCGCCTGTTGTCTCATAGTCATGTTTAGTTAAGAAAAATATATGTAAATTACACTAAAACCGAAATATCCGTCGCCACACTTACAAGTGTTCACTTCGTTCTGTTTATGTGTAATATAACAAAACATTATTATCATTACTTCGCAGAAACTGATGCTTCTGTTAATAATTGTACGTGACGTCAAATAAGTGCAACTATGTGTACATACATTTGAGTTATCAGAGCTACGACTCTACATTTCCAAGAGTCAGTAATTACTTTGAGACTCACCGCGTCTCAAATGTAAATTAATGGAGCAAGATTTTAAACAAACGTAAACGAGCATACCACCACAGTTCACCATCACCATTCGCTATATAAAAACATTTAATCAATTGATTACATACCGTCCTCGGTATTTAAATTGGAGGTCTAGTGACATTTCAATATTGGGACAAATGATTTAAAACTTTTCCTACAATTTGTGTAGCAATGAATAGCGTTGGAACATTAAAAGCTCGAGTGAACTTTTTTGACTGTATAAGAAGTCATTGAATCGAGAGACATCATTGTTTGGTATTTAAAAATCAAGGTTAGTAATTCGAACAAAAAGCCTTTGTTTGCCCGTCAACGACTTCGTATACAAAAAGTTCTTCCGTCTAGAGACACATCTATTAATTAATTTAAATCAACATACTTCACCATAAGTTCCTCTTGATATAAGTAATTAAAGTATCTATCATTCTATTCATCAAAAATATTTATTTAAAGAGAAATATAGAATTTTAATTATGAACACGGATAAATACACAGATATTCTACTTGTTGTATTCCTGGCGTATAAATTGTATACAATTATTAGTAACTTACTAACATACAACATAAACCCTCACACATGTAACGATGAATAGAGTAATATTAGTACTTCTACGGAATCTCTCATTACAATTATTTATAATACCGTCCAATACATAATAATAAATACTTATGGACGAAAACTTGTAACATCAGTAAACACTCAATACAATTACGTATGTACTTAATTATGTATGTCTGTCATTTATTCACTTGCACAGTAATATTTACCAAGCCTGGTATTAGTTAGGCTTATATATTATGTATAAGTGAATATTTCCTTCAGTCCGTATAGCGCTATATGCACCGTCAAATAGAATACTAGGTTATCCAATAACGGATATTAACAAGCATATTCTCCGTTTATCCGTATTGAAGAAATAAATTCCTTTGCCTAACAATAAGACGCAAAGATGGACTACTGCCCTTTTTTAATAGACCTATTCGAGATCTATAAATAACTGAAAAGGGTATATTACTAAAATGAATTAGGTGTCTTATCTGTAGTTTTTGTGTAACACTTGTGTGAATAAATAAAGCAATAAACGCTTGTGACTGCTTGCTTAGTTGCTACTCTTTACAATTGACAAATAAGAAACAGCAACGTAAGCTACGTTCATAACGAATACCAACTAGTTTTCATAATCTAATTTAACTTTACCTTTATTGCCTAGCTCCTTATGTAGTTTAGATAAAAAAAAATCAAAAATATAAAAATGTAACAAGCAAGCAAAGCCGCGGACTACTCGTTGTTTTGATCCAATTTCAAATTGAGCAACAGCTTTGCGGGTAGATGTTACTGGCATCGCCCGCAGACTATAATCTAAATTTATTTAGTATAATACAATTCCTTATAAATTGATGAACCTCTCACCTATCAAGGCTTCAACGCAAAATGGTTGTAAATATATCTGTTTTCGATGCGTAAAATATAGGTTAAGAATAAATCTTGGTTTTCAAATACGTTACACAATCTTGATGGACATATTTTGCCATCAGTATCACAATACATATATAAACTTAATGTTCTATAAGATAGCTTAACAATATAAGTCTTAGCACTAGTTAAAGCGGGTTATCAATACCAAAAATTACCCATTTTAAGATTCGATTTTAAGATTCGTTCGCCAATCACTTGTTATTTTATTAACAGTTATTGCGAGCATGTTCTACTCGATGTTACTGACTGACCCGTGATTATTTCTGAGGACTGATGACGATCGCCTTTAGTATACACGTGGACCGCCAACCACGCTCCAACGTTAGTCAGCTGGAAACTCAAATATCTCTAATAACAATTGATTTACGATAGAAATATGTATATATAGCGGCGATCTTGCTGGGGGCGAACCAACATGTTTCAAGATTGCTCAATACCGAATTCAGTAAGTAATTTTAACCAATTTTGAGCATGGAAGCATTTAATGGTGGCATAGTTCTTTTTATATGACGGTAACCGGAAACGACCTTAATATTAACACAATGCTTCGGTGCACATTAACAGAAATTATTTAGTGACTGACTAGTCTGTGGGATCGCTTAAATGGATTATAGTACTCGGTCATTGCAGAACAAATACATTCGGAGATAATTATTTTTACTAACAGTTACTTAGACTCGAAGTAGGAAAGTGTTGGTGTTTCGCCATCAGAATACGACCGAGTGAGGTGTGACAGCATCAATCGTTATTTACTTTACAAATAATATGCGACATGCAAACATTACGCGTGTGCAATACGATACTTTCAGGAGGTCTTTATTTACAACGTTTATAAAAGCGTATGAACACATTAAATGTTCCTTGAATAACGTGTAAGGCGATTTTCTTAAAAAGTTATATATTATTCCCAAGTAAGACAATAGGTATTACAAGGGAACATTTATTTCTTAAGCATGCTGCTTAAATTTGCTTATCGTAATTACTCATAATGTGTAGCGCGCGCACAGAATGAAGTCCGTTCAACAAACGTGGCTTCAAGGTCAATGGCCACAAATTATGCACAATATTATATAAATAGTGTATCTACGTGACGTGTATGTGCTTCATCTTGAGGACAATAAATAAATAAATAATTCATTGAACCTTGCTGATTTTATTAATAAACTGCATTACACTACTTGTAAACTTAAGTAAAAGTAGTAAACCAATAATTTCACTATATACATTAATTTGAAACCATTATTCATTCTATGTACTTATACTTGATATACCATTGTATATATTTGGTATATAACTGTAGGTATAGCAACTCTGCTACTTCTATCCTAATAAATTCCTCAAACGACCGCCTCATTTCCATTCCAACGTACAAGCGGAACCCTTAAGCTGAGGTTGAGCATGTGATCTATTTCTTCACGGTAAATAAACTGTGGTAATCTCTTAATCCCATCTTAGCCTACTGCTCACCTCTTCTGGAACCCAGTAGAGCAAACAGTAGACAATAATTACAACTAAAAAAAGTTAAGTCACGTTTTCAAGCACACGATGCTTTCCTATATATGATAGCTAATTAGGTCGGTACCGTTGACAAAGACATGTTGTCGACCAGCATCATCGGTATAACATGCATTGAATTAATTTAACATAATTAACACGTAACTGATAATCCTTTAAACCAGATAATTGTGTACCCGCATGACATTTCACTGCGTAAAAAAATTTAAATGGGAACGACAATAAATTTTACTGCAAATATGGTAATTATTTAACTTAGGTACTCGTACCTGCAGGTAAATGAAGTACTGAACTACATACAAACTGTAATGTCTTTTATTTTCCTGTACTTTATAATTAATGTTTTGTAAGTTCGCTTCGCATTTTAGTCCAAATGTCATCACACTCATTTTTTGTTGTTTGTCACTCAGTCAGGGACAAAGAGGACAAAATATTTTAAAGGCGACGTTTTTTGTCCATATAATTGATGTTTTAATACTGACTTTATAATCCTTCCTGCTTCGTGACATGTGGTACACCTACATAATTATATCTACGAGTATATGTATCAGAATCACTTAGCAATCACCGATAAATACTTGTACATATATTTCATAATAAATGTGTCTGTTCATTGTAACTTCAGGATTGAGGATGAATCAGGATCTAACGAATAGTTCAGTTACTTTTCATATACAGGTCTTCTCATAGAAGACTCAATCAAAAAAGGCCGAGATTTAATCATTTATATGTGCATTATAAAAAACCATAAAAAACCAACTTTTTTCGTTACGTGTAACTGTGTGTATGTCATTAGAAGACAACTTGGATCTAACTCTGAGTACAAGTATTTTTACAGAACAACACGTTTATTACGATTTAAAGAAAAAAATACAGACAAATGGGTACCTACCTCCTCCTTTTTTGAAGTCTGTTAAATACAGGCGCGCGAGGTGTACTATAGACGACTGCCTGCGAGCCGGTACGTCTCATATCATATTTTGTGTATTATCTCATATTACAGTTATATTGAGATACTTTTATAAGACATACGAGTATTTTGATAGACTTAAGAAGTGTGCAAATTATTACTGCTTTCGCGTGAAAATAAATGATCAATTAAAGCGTCATAATAACTTTGTATTGTTGTAAACATCTACATATTTATAACTTTGTTACGAAAATTTCTAGTACATCCGTAAGGAATATTGAAAGGATATTAATAAATCAAATCGAAGTTAAGCATCAATAATAGCCACCTGCCGGGCAATCACGATCACGCAGCTATTAAGAGATTACACTCATTGGAATAAAGATAACCACTTAATTTACGGTTTTATTTGAGAATTCAAATTAGCAGTTTCTTCATGTGAGAATATAAAAGATTAAAGGCCGCAAAGGGAACAAGTTTTTAGTTCCTTTGAAGATGAGTGAGAGATCAATCACAACAAGGATACATTTGACGTACGTGCTCTACGAAAACAAATTCTTAGATTTATTTTAGAATAACACTAGAACCAGAACATAATCTTAGTTCTGTTACAGTTTTTAAAGGCATATATGTACCTCACTTAAGTTACATCTCAAACATATCACAAGCAAATATTATGCTCATAGTATTACTAACATGTATAAAATCAAGAACAATTTGCAAGAACTTGGGCCATGGTTATATTACTCGTACATTAATATAACCATACACTTACATACATACATAAACCTTATATATACTACATGCATAAATAACGCAATTCTATTTCGTAATAAAAACATGTATGTTACATACATACGTACATTTTAATTAAAATAAACATTAACAAATAAAAAACACATGAGTCGAAAACAAATATAATTGAAAATCATCATACACTAGCTTCAGCTGCAAAAACTGTACGTTACAAAAATCAAGTATCACGTTTTCATACAACTATTCATTAATTTAAATTTAATGCAAATAACCATACACGCCTGTTAAATAACCATAAGCATGCCATTCTTAACTAGACAAAAAGTTTAATTACCATTCCTGTACGTAACGAAATATGTACGATATTTATGTACATATACAGCTACCCGCTGCAACCTTCATGTTCATAAATTATTATACAGTAAATAGCTTTATTTAAAAGGGAAGTGACATATGGTATACGGATACATGCTACTACATAGATTCTCCTGCGACGTTGTCACGCCACACGTGTTGGGCACAAACCAGTGACGATGTTGCGTTTTGAGCAGGTATTTGTTTGTACATCATAGACTATGAAGAACTAATAAGAATAATTAAATATCACTTGTTATAACGGTGAAGGAAAACGTGGGGAAACCTGGACGCCTTAAGGGAATAATGTTCTGTTAGATGCGTGTAGTCTAATTTGGCAAACGTTTTAGTGAAAAACATATTTCTTCAGTCATATGTATAATACCGATAATATAATATTGGGCATTAAGCACTTAAAAACAAGTTGAGTTTCGCTGGTAAACGTTATATTCAAA
Source organism: Aspitha aspitha aspitha (assembly GCA_018246895.1). Classification (NCBI taxonomy): domain Eukaryota; kingdom Metazoa; phylum Arthropoda; class Insecta; order Lepidoptera; family Hesperiidae; genus Aspitha; species Aspitha aspitha. The sequence continues at coordinate 3,415 of DWGJ01004473.1, read as the reverse complement.
ATAAATATTCCCTTAATGTAATAATTATTTATGTATGTGTATACCATTATGAAATTAATATATTCAATGTACAGACCCACTCTCCATAACGGTTGCTTATTATATTAATTTTTCTAACCGCTCGTCTGCCGTTGATCATGTCAGGGTCAAACACACCACGACGGAAAGATTTCAATGTTTTATAAAATTAATCTATACAGGTACTACATAAACCTTACCATAATAAATACGATATATACATAGAATGTAACATATTTGTTGATTATTTAGTTTTATTAATGCAAAGGTTCGCGTTGTAATCGATTAATATAAAAGAAACCTAGTGCAGTAACAAATTCTAAAACAGAGGCTATTAAAATCTGTAAAAGCATTGCTAAGCTTAAGTGCTTTGTAACGGTTCTGATTATAAAACCGCTCGAGGGTTTACTCCAGTGCTAAGTACTTCCATCAATTGCCGATAATACAAATGTAATTTAAAAATCTGCATTTAAGATGTGGATAAAACGGCTGTGGCAGTGTCATTAATGCGTTGAAAGTTGTAGGCTCAATTCATAGTTTTAGTTTAGTTTTTAGGTTTTTTTTTAAAAAGACTAAGCGGAATGGTGGACAAACTGTAATTATCCTTACAACTTCATTCAAGAGAACTCATTTGGTATTTAGATTCAAAAAAGAATATTAAAGTAAATCAAAAAACAAGAAAAAACCGCGTAGCTTCTAATTGTTGTTTAGTCGAATTGAATTCTAAAATGATTTTACATCATGTGAAACCCAGTTTGGACACAACCAGAAACAAGTCTAATTCCAGATAGAAGGTTTAATTGCAAAATAATCTTTAAAAGTCACTTGATAGTAACACCTTGTGCATTCATTTTGAAGTGCATATTATGCATTTTAAGTAGCTCGCTTATTTCTGGGGTTTCTGCTGTCATATGTTAAAAATGTAATACTTTCCGTTCTGTGTTTTGTTTTAAACCGGATTTGAAACGTGATTGTAGAGTAAATGATTAGTTGTTGCTTAAACGGCGAACCAGTGATTTCATTGATTAGAAGATCCTGATCCCTATCCTATTTGAGATTGATTTATCTGTCCATGCATGTAAGGGTAAATTATTTATATCTAATAAATATATCGGTATGGTTGAAAATCATGATCGTAACAAGTAATCGCCGACCGCATGCATGTCCTCTAGTACTTTTACAACAAAAAAATTGTTCTATTTAATTTAACAAAAACTCGTTTACCTTTTTTGTAAAATATAAATGTTCCATTAACGTCGCACTGTCATCTACGAGTATCTACATACTCGTAAATGTACAGAGCCGGCTACCAGTGCGTGCGTGCCTTCGTCACCTTGACAAGAAAAAAAAATGCCTATAAACAAGACATCGTCATGGCTCTGTAAAGAAACATTATACATCTATCTTACCGACGTCCTGGAACTACAGCCGTTTTTTTAAATTTTCCTCTACTTTTAAAATTTCTTACAAAACTTGAATTTTTTTGTAATTGCTTAGAATCTTGAGATGAGACAAAAACTAAATTGACAGAATATCCAGTTAGTTATTGTTAAAATGACCTATGGATCACTTATGGGTCACTTATTTTGACATTTCCTGTCACAGCATTTCATGAGAATTTTGCACTTTCGTTTAGGAAAAGTATCATGTTATTGTACTTTAACATAAGCTTGGGAGTAGTCATGGACAGTATAAAAAATTTAATAAATGTAATGTAATTTTCGTTCATATGATGGTAACATCATTACGAGCATCTTGTGACCACCGTGGGCACATTGGTAACAAACGGACAGCAATACGTCACCAATTATTGTCGCTCGTCGGAAGCGTTGGGAGGCGGTCTTAAAAGTCAAGGCCAGCCCACCTCACACTGGACCAATGTTAACTTGTGTTATTTAAATATCAGGACAGACAAAGCGACGATGTCGAGCGAGGCTCCTTTCGAAACTCACATTTTTTCTTTGAAGGACAATTCTGTTACATCGCTTCACCGTATCGCCGCGATAATTACCCGCTGTTTTCCATTTACTTACTGGATTTGTTGACAACATCTACGAGAAATATGCGGAAACGTTCCTTATTATTTGTTTTACATGTATTTGAAATATTAAAAACATAGTAAATAAATATGTGTTTATTTTATTATGTGAATTAAAGTAAATAAGTTATAATAAATTTTACATGAATACAAAAGGTAAATTTGTTAACTATTCTGCGGTAGAAGCATAGCTATCCGTTTCTACCTACTTCTAAGAACCCCCAGTATATAAACTCCACTATGCTTTTATTTCTTTACGTCTATGTATATACATACATACATAGTCATGCTATACTTAACAACCTATGGAAACAATTCTTAACGTATGTCTTTTATATCACATAAAATTTAAGTTATTTAATCGACAGTCATATAAAGTTATACAGTATTTCAGAGCGATTTGTTTAGACAACTCGGTAATCACAATACAATCGCGTCTAGCTGAAATTAAATTCGCTAGATAGAGCCACAATTGATTGATGTTGCTCTCAATATACATGTGTACCGAAATAAATTCGAGTTCACCTTCACTTTGTCTTGTCTCGATAATAAAGCTTTACAGTATCAACGAATTTTAAAGATCAGTTGACAGTGACGTCAGTCACGGCATAAAGGGGATTCCACCACAATCCCAACACTGGCTATATTCTTGATTCTTACCGTTCATCAAGGAAATAACAATGTTTTTTTTTAAATCAAATCAATTTCTATTTGGAAAATACCTACGAGTCCAATGAGATAGAACTCACCCCACTATTTTCATTATAGTTTTCATGCCTGTACACGGTAAATCATGTGATTCGCCTGAAACTATTAGAAAGTTTAATATGGATACTCCTAAAAAGAAATACACTTGATTGTCAATAATTGATTTTGACCTGACGATTTGTCAGACATGGTTTAAATTTTAGCTAAGACTTGTCGCCCTTTATTTGAATTAGTTTAGATAGCGTCATTCGAACACCAGATAAATACTTATCAACGTAATAGCAATAGTAAATAGACTTGTTTGTTCAACAATTACTATATTACCCATTAGAAAGGAATGCCTGACGTTATAGGAAGAAGCAGAGCGATAGGAACATAGAGTTATTATACACAGAGTAGGGGAGCCAGCCTAAAATTTGTCCATCGAAAGAAAATAAGAGAAAGCAAATGAGGCTGCCTGTTTTTTTTTGCGCGTGCGTATATGTGATTACACAAAGATAAGTATGGGACTGTCATATTCCATCTTTTTTATTATTTATTGGACTCCCGCACTCACACACCTGCCTACTCTATTTATAATAACTCTATGGATAGGAAGCTCCGCGCGAGCTTTGCAGCGACAGAATGATTGGGCGATGAGTCGAAAGCGAA
>DWGJ01004472.1:0-11577 GCA_018246895.1 Aspitha aspitha aspitha | reverse complement strand
CAAATGTTACCTTCAGATATTCTGAAATGAATTAGAAAAAACATTAATTAATTTACACCGTGACTGTGACGTAGATATTGCAATCACAAAAATATATTTTGCAATGACAGCAACAAACGGTTACAAACATTTAGGGGAATCATGGAATGTTTGATATCTCATGCAAATAATCCAAAGTTGAATGACCGATAAGAAATGGGAGCGGCTAATCTTGATCCGGTGACGTCACCGGACGAGCGAGGGTTGCCATCCTCCGTTTTATGCAGCAATATTTTATCTGATTCAGATACAAGAATTTCTTATTTGCGGCATCCAAATAGATTTGTTTTAACTTTGTTCTTGTTAGAAATTGGAGAATTGGCAAAATACGCGTCGAGTCGCTCTACTCTGTAGAGCCTCGTGAAGTCATTCCATAAGTCGTGAATCCTAAACGCCCTTCGGAGATCCGATACTGAGTTGTAACGAAACAAAGATAAATGAATGTTCGCAGTTACGTGAATCGATCGTTCGCGAAGTGACACTAATTCACAATATACGAATCAGATTTATATTGCTTTCCTTTACGTAAACAGAAACCAGCGCCCCTTATAAAGGGGCTATGCAATAGCGTTTATTGTAAATATCGTAACACAATAATATCATTAATGCGAGAGGAATTTTATTGCTCTATTTATATTATTTGTTGGTCTAAGGAAGTTTAATATAGAGACAGTGCCAATTCTGGAATGATATAGAACCTACTTAGATAGTTCTTTTTGATGCTAACATACAAAAAATTGAATAAACAACTTGGCCCTATCAGGAGTCGGTTGCGGGTGGCCGTGGGGGCAGCGGTCACTCGTTCGCTACTCTTTTCAAATAAAATAAAATATATTTAGATGTCGAACTAGAAGTCGCAGATACCGGCTATTTTCTAATACATCCGAGCTAGGTTTTGTTTTTCAGCTGAGACAATAATAAAAGACTACTGAGACAATAAATCAACAAATGGAATGCCGTAATTACATTTGGAAGAGGCTACAAATCATTTCTTTCCCAACGTCCCACTATGTATGTGACAGATCCCGGCCGGTCGAGTGTCTCTACTACAGTGAAGTTCTGCACGTTTTTCTTCTCCTCTCTGCAGCGGTCGTCCGGGTGGCGCCGGCGAGCCGCCGGGTCCGCTAAGTTTCCTCTTGTCTGGCGAGGCGAGCGTCTGTTCCCGGACCTTCCGTGCCGCCGCCCCGCGCTCCACTATCGGTCCACCTTTCCGCGCGATCTCATATCTACCTTACGTTCTACCCCTCACGGCACAAATAATAATTCTCGCGCTCGAAGCGAAAGTCAATCGCAAAAGTAAATATTGAATTCTGCTTACTTATAATATCACTCTACAAACAAGGGATGTTTACCGGGATTATACCGAAGCGACCAATTTTGCTTATATCAATATTGAAGCAACATTCCCCACTGTAGCTATTGTCTCCGCTCCGAGTACATACTTTAAGTACTACGGATACGGAACATTGATCTTGTTCTGTCCTCAGCGCGCCCGACTTACCGTTTCTCCGGTATCAACGGCAGATGTTCCGCCATAATTAGAATCCGTAATACAATAACAGAAAAACTAGCTTTCGCACAAAAATGTGTAAAACAAAATATTTTAAGAATGCAATGACTGATATCATTGACTTATATATAACGTCACACGGGTGACATTACATGCCACATTTTACAAAATGACTTGAACGATGATAAAAACCCATATCCTTATGTATCCTTTCTTTCATGAATAAGGATAAATAAATAAATGACTTGCCAATTAAATCTGAGCAGCAGGAAACACGTAGCAGAATCATCTCGGTCGCACGCGGGCGGTAAGAAACTATCGCTTCCTCTCCTGATATTTTATTTATTGTAATCTAATAAATACTATCACGCGAGGGGCCCAACGGGTAGGCAGAGCGCTGATGCGATTCTTTTATAGTGCACTCTATCTTCAGACATTCAAGCCGCTATCGTCGAGTGTTGACTCCTCGTCGGCCAATATCTGACCTATTGGTTAACACGCGAGTCTTGCTCTCTTCAGATATCGCTTGTGCTTTAATATGAGTATTATATAAACTTCATCCGTAGACTCTTATGTAGGTATGTAAAGTGTAAAAGCCGTCCACCGCGAGTCGGGGAGGGGGGAGCAGCCGCCGGCGAGGACCAGTGTATATGAAAACATGAGGTACTCAAGTTTTTTTCGAAGAACATGGAAAGTGTTTTACCGGATTGTTTGTTTAATTCCTTTCTGTTTGAGCGAAATTCTCTAAAGCACTTTATCTCGTCTCGAGAAACACGAACAAAACAGGCAATTTTGCAAAGTGCCTTCGACGCGCGCCGGAGGCCCGCGGAGCCCCTTGTTTGTTAATTTGATAACAGATTTCAAATACTTTTTTGTTTATTCGTACGCGCCGCTACTCTCGGCGTTTCCAACGTGCTTCCAAATGAACTATCGCAATTTGTCTTAAAAGCAAAACGTTATCGAAATATTGAAAGTTTCGTTGTTATATTAATGTATATATGTTGTGTCGATAGAGCGACTGTACAACTGATCTCACTCACGCTTCGCAATTGCTCTCAATTCGTCGCACGCCCTTTTGTGTACTCGTACTACAAATATTCGTTAAGATTTATACGATTTTTGAAAAATGTTTGCTTGTGTTCTACTACTAGTACTACTTGTGAGAATTCTGCCAAATTTTGCCAGAAGCGACGATAGATCGCTATTTATGATTTCTATTCTTAAAAGTCGATACGCAGATTAAACATAAAAGGAAATGACAGAGGACAAAATGGATGATTGGGCGTTAGGGGGTTGAAGGAAAATTTTATTTTAGGCAAATTAGCGGCGAGCGGGCGTTTTGGAAATAAGGTACGCTCTATTGAACTATATGTGTTATTGATAATTAAATGAAAGTTGACAAATGTACCAGGAAAAGGTTTTGTTTAAATAATTTCAATCTTTATAAATGACTTCCGCTTTAAATATACCGGTTGTTGGCAGTGCGGGAAGGGGACCAAGGGATAAATTTGCATTCATAACTCGTTAACACAACAAACAATGACTCAGTAAAAACAAACTGTAAAAACGTTTAAAGGAAAATGAACTTTCATCGTGGAAATTAACGAGCAGAGTGCGAGTGGAAAGGCATTATTCAGTCATTTTAACGCCTCCTTACCATAACTTACACTGGAATGACGGAGAAGTTTTAAGACACGATGTACACTTCCGATCCAGTACCGCCTTTGTTCCCGGGTCTACGGTAAGACAATTATAACAACAGAGAAGGGCAATTATAAACATTACAATGAAACTATTTGGTATAGACAAATTTATTATTTGTTGTAAGGAGTTAACATGGATTTGCTATACTTGTATACCTAACACAAAAGTAAAAAACGATCGCAATGTTTTTAAATACTAAAAGTAATAGAAAATAAACGTTAGTAGCCCTTTTTATTTACTTTATCTATTTCTTGTTGACAACCTCTGATAATAGATGGCAAAACGTATGAAATTAACATTTGTAAATACGAATATACATACGCCATCTAGTTAGCTTGCACATAACTAACTAATCTGATGTTTAAGTAACGTTGTTAGAGTACTGTAACCTACTTCTCGCAAGTATTAAAGATGGCGCTGTTAACACGAATATTTTATCAACGCCAATTTTTATTCATTTTTACAAGTCTTATTAACTTAACATGTATGTACATATGTTTGTCCGGGCGGGAACTTTGAGACTGAATGTTAGACTAGTTGTCTTTAACCGATTCAGCTGAAATTTAGTGTACACGCTTATTCTGGATGACAATGCATGCTTAGCTATGTGACGCTATTCTGATTCGAAGATGGCGGATCATGCAAGATAGCGGACTTGTTATTTTTCCTGCACTACCACAGTATTGATATCAAATGAAAGGGCTTGCTGAGGTGAATAGGAAAATTAGTACAACGTCATATTAAACCATTAAAATACAATTTAAAATAATTCATTTTCCTTGTTTCGTTGTAAATATAACTACCTATTATTAATCTAGTTTTGATTACATCTCTTTTGGAAGTGGGAACTCCACTAATAACAGCTGTCGGCAACAGGCGCGGCTAAGTACTGAATTATTTTACGCATATTGCTTAGCTGCTTTGTAAGACGCGTTTATTTTGCATCGAAATTTTCGATTGTTGGAGCGAATATCTTTGTATTTGACACACTGTAGTATATTTTTCGGTACTACATCGTCTATAGGCGACTGTGACTATTTTGGTTTTGGATTAAATGATTACACATTAATAGCCATTACACGCGATCAGCGTTCCATCTTGCCCCGGCGTCCCCGTCGCCGCCAGAATCAATTACCGAACAGATTAATCATCGTAATGGACGATCTGACCTTACCTTGTATTGGTAGACTCCTACTAACACCGACATCCTACCGCCCGGTACACAATTTCAGTCTGTCGGGAGTTTTACGTGTTTTTATTTGTCAAACGTTTTAACATTTGCTTGCTCGCTCTCATTGATCATTTTGTCAAACTCTCCTGGAACATCTGTATGCATGATGCATACCAGGTAAGTTGCCACCGCATTGGCAGGACTTATTCATCTTATTCTTCCGTTCTTCTCGCGCACACGCTGACAGGCAGACATTTTCGCTTTTTGGCTGCAAGCTTTTGCACTTTGTTCTGCAATTGCGAGAGGGCCGGAGCGTACTCGACCACGTTGCTCCAGCGCGGTTTGGCTAAACGACTGTCGGATGCTTTAAACTGCCATCAAGGCCGTCTACGAAGTTTACCGATTGTTACCTACTGATATGTACCGTGTCCGACCGCTCCACGCGCCCTCCGAAGCACGGAACTGCTCGTAAAAAATTGTCTCTAATTTGTCGCTTAATTTTGCAGATCGCTTGGGATCTTATTTCAGATGTATCGAGCTGTCGACGAAACTCACGCGTAGAGCGGTGTGCATGCTGCCTACAGATTTTAGAATTTATCGTGACCGTTACCAACACAGATATAAAAGCCGTTTTCTTTGGAAAAAATGTAGCACGAAACGTTGTTAGCGAGAATACGTGCTTCAATTTACAGTTTGCTATCATATGGGATTTGTTGCTGAAGAATTGAACAAGCCTCGAAGTACTTTACTAAGTGCCCTATAACTATGTTTTATGTTTCTTTTTCATTCTCTATTTGTAATAAAATAGTAGAGAAGAAAACTATAACACGTCGATATGTATAACACAAAAATATGTATAAAGATAAAAGTAATTTATCAATAAACTTCTCATAATATTCGTGACAATATGTCAAATAAAAATAAATTCAAGGTCAGCTTTGAAATAAACAAAGCTTAGCTTTCCGAATACTAAACACATAGTACGAGTAGGTACGGATTTAAAGATTTATAAATGAACCGAAAGCTCAAGGTGGGGCAAGTAGATGTTAATTTGCGTTACAGCTCTAAAATCAATTACAATCCAATGACACCCCTATGTCACAATTAAAACGGTTAGATGATTTTGTGCAAAGCTGTCTGGCAGTGTCACTGTCCCCGAATGAGGCATGATAGTGAGGCAGTTGTATAATGAACAGAAGCCGTGCGCTTGGAAATAATGACGCATTTACATTTGGTTGTCTTAGAAAATTAGGCTCAGAATTGTGTGTGGGGCTCCTCGCGCGATCAAATTTTAACTATAGTCTTCACGAACAAGTAAAGCCTCTGTGCATAAGTTTAGTAGTTGAATCCGTTAGCGTCCGTTAATCCTTTGAAGAGATTATATACGGTTCTTATATTAAAAGGACTTGTATTTCCTCAACCAGCGGCTATGGAAGGGGATCCAAACGTCTCAGACAAGCCGTGCCCTGGACGATCAGATATGAGCAGTAATCATAACCTAGTAAATTAGATTTCGGCAGTTAGCTGATCGGGTGATCAGATCGCTGCTGCGGTCTGCAGTTTAAATCCTTAGACACCTTTCACTTTACCAAATTACTTACGTGTTTAAGATTAAAGTCACTCGCTCTAAGAGTAAATGAAATTTGTGGGAACGTCTGCATTCCTTCGAGTGAAACACGATGAATTGGAAGTCGAATGAAATCTGCTGATCTACATCCTGCACGTTCACAATGAGAGATGAGAGCGGGCTGCAGGAGTAGAGCCTTCAGCTTTGATGATCATTGATTATCGTAATGTTACGAGGCAAACAAAGGCCGGTGGACAAACACGCTGAATAAATGATGTAAAAGCCGCCCGGGAGGCCACAGGAATATCAACGAAGCGAAACTATTATACGTACATCGGCACCGGGCTTTTTAACTACGTTACGATTTTATTTCTACAGCTACGTCTTATAGTTCTTATGGAATGATCAGGTCGTAGAGTTATCAACTCTTTATTAAATAAAATAACAACATTTGTTAGTTTGAGAGATTGCAAAAAAATAGAGGGTTAAATGGTTGAATATCTATTTCATTCATGAAGATTTGCAATTACAAAGGACATCAAATAACTATATGAATAATAGCAATGAAATTAATAGATAACAATAACGTCAGCATTTGGCTGTCCTTGTCCTGTTTTCAAATCCCTTCGTGAAACTTTCTCGTTGCCTATACTTTTGAATACTCTTACAATCACTAGTCATAGCGAGTGACATTTAATATACAAAATCACGTAATATTGTAAAGTGCGCGCCGGGATTCCAACCGGGCGACCGCAGCGCGCAGTGAGATTGAGATAATTTTTAAGAAATCTGTGTTCATTGGGGTTTTTCAGACAATTCGCGGCATGCGATATTTTTGAACGGTAAACACATTTAGAACATACAATGTAACGTTTGAAGCTCTTTGTCTGCAGCGGGATGTGCAGCTAATGCACGTTCCGTGTCCGCTCCCAGTGCTGTCGCCAGTATTTCAAACACCTCGTAGATTTCTGCATAATATCAAAAAGCGTTATACCTACATTTTACACTGCAATGCACTACAATGTGACGCTAATTTTGTCATATATACCTGAAACTCTCTTAAAGGTAAAACTTTTGTTGGTAGCATTGTGAGATTTAACGTTTATGGTTTTTTATTGATATTTAAGGGGAACTCATATATTTCTGGTATTTAACTGACGCTTAGAATAAACATACCATTTGTTATTATCACTCCTTCATATCATGCTTATAATATGCTTCATAATATGCTGAAAACACTACAATATAGACATGAATGTGAGCCTCGGCACCCGTATAATGAGGTGAGCTATTTGCTGACACGACACCCGTCACCCGACCCCCTATCGACTAAACAATGTGTTTGAGCCGCTGCAACCTAAGAGCCGGTTGACGAGCGCACGAGCGTAGCGGTTTCTTTATGTAAATCTCTTGGTAACTGGCCGATATGGTGTACGGGATAGGACAATGTGGTTATAGCCGAAGAGTAACAAAACTCGGCGCTGACCGTGTCTTTACCTCCCGAACTTTTATAGCACACAGCTCAACGGCACGCGTCAAACTTTTAACAAGTTTAATTTTATTAACAAGAGAAATACGTGCGAAACTCCGGTAACGGATGCTTCACAAATACAAAACTTTTGGCAACCATTTCTAAATTCCGCGGATGTAAGTATGTTAGTTTTCCCAAGGTTTAAAAGAGGAGGTACAAGAGGTACCTACCTCATAGTAGGTAACTTGGTAAGGAACAAGAAACAATCTAAAGGGACCCCGTATCTCCAGCTCGAGTGTGGTAATGTCCGTCTCGTCCGGAGCCCACTACTCGCATGCGGTCGATTGAATGCAGACCTTAAGTGCAGGCACACGGAACGGAGGAGCGTTCAGTAAACAGAAGTTTGTAAAATTGTCTTTGGCGCGTTTGCCGATTTCACCTATGATGCCTTTAAATAAACACAAAGCGGACAGCAACAAAGTATAATAAGAATAGTAAACTTCAGCCAAAAATAGTGTATAAATATGACAGTTTTACCTCGTTAGTTTCGCTGAAAATAAACTATCCGAAATAGATAAGGGGAAATCCGGTGCTCGCAAATTTCGAATGAAAATTACAAGATAACGAATTTATTACGGATTACAAATAGTTGCCACTATCGTAATCAATTTAGATGATTGATTAAAGATTATTATAATTACACACCGAATAATCGAAAACTATGTAATAATGTGAATCCGCTTGGAGATTATTTGCAATACGTTTTGTTATTTTTTGTCAACAAATAAAAAGGCCTCCAATGGTTCAGCAGCAAATGTGAATTATAAGGAGAGTATTCGTAACTAACGTTGTGACGCACCTTATAAGCGCAATGTGAAGAATAAATTAGGAGGCAGCGACAGTAACAGGATTTACATTTTAGTCCTCTACTGGAGCTCCGGGGACTAACTCGGACACATTCCTATGTGTAAAGGCAATGGAAAGATGTATGAAGAAAACATATCTAGATAACCTATGTACTCATATGTTACAATGATGTTGTCTAAATCGTGAGAAATTTGTCAATCAGTATTGGCCGAGCGCGGTAGACCCTCTCACTGTGAGATGAGATCTACATACATATATTCGTATACATGTTTTCGTCGCCTACAAAGATAAAAAATGTACACGACCTGCTAATTTGTTGTTATCACAATCAGCCCGCAGACATCGATAATGATTAATATGTTTAGTTCAGATTTAGACATTTGTACCTCTGTTCACTACGGTTAGGTATCAATATAAGTATCAATAAGTCAGTTACCTACACAATTTGTTTGTAACAAAGAATCAAAATTAATCAAAGCCGTCGCTGTATATCGTATTACAACTAAACGTGTCACACTCCAAGTTGCAAGTCACAGCACCTGCTCAATAAGCCGGCATTCGCGTTTTAGGGTTGATAAAAATTTATGACTGCACACCTGATCTCTTTAGGTATGATGCTATATAGTAACTCCTCGCTGCGACCTACTACCATTCTTCCATCACGAATTGCGATTGTCTGTTACTGTAGACTGTACCAACCAAAATCAATGCTTTTATTTTGTACTCGTACATACAAATTGTAGGTAAATACACTTTACTTTGTACTCTTAGAGATTTCTTAATCTTTGTAACCTTAACTGGATATGGACTGAGCTAGAATGTTGTATTGTCTTTTTCATTTGTTTTATTTGATTCGTTCTTGATCAGTCGTTTTGATATCTTGATTAGAAATAACAAAATTTGTACCTTTACCTTGTTTAACTTTTGAAATGGTAATTTTGTGAATTTATTTTGAGTATGCCCTTTGACAATTGGATACAACGGACCTAACGCGTGTGTGGACTGTGGATGTATATCGGAGCCGGCTACTGCTCCCGGCCCCGGCGGCGGCGGCGCGGGAAGTCTCGCATGTGACGGTTTGCGCGACGCCCCAAATTACAGCTCGCCTGTACTTCGCAGCAGACGCACGTGTGACGCCACTAGTTCTACTAATTTCAATGACAAATTCAAAACGTGAGCTCCATGTACACCTGCCACAAATTTCAGTTACAAATATTACTTAGGCGCGTTATTAAAAAATGCGATTAACAATAATTAACAGATAAACTATGGTACTTTGGCAAACTTGGCTGATTGTTCACTGATATAATCGTAGATACGTGCTATCTTTGTTACAATAATCAACAGAAATGAATCCGTCCCGTTGTGTATAGATATATTAATCGCCATCATTTATTGGATACCATTCATTTTTTAACGCAATATCATGATTTATCCGATATGGCTGATGTGTTGTTATCGCCGTTACTTGCAGTTTTTAAGTAATAAAAAAATAATAACAGGTCAGCCGCCCTTCGTACATGGGCTGAAGCCCATTTCCTTAACTCTAAACGAAATTGGTCCCATACGTTTGAGTAAATGAGTAAATATTTGATGAAAATCATAACAAACAAATCGCTATCGAAATTCCAGTGTCGGATAATACTCGCACAGATAAAGTACATATAAAAACAATAATCCTTCGACGTATAATTGATTTTGAAGCAAGATTTGATGTGAAGTGCACGGCGACGATGTTATATTATAGTGTAGTTATATTAGCGGTGGTGGCGAGTGAGTTGAGTGGCGCCGCTGGTCACACGTTCCGCGTGGACAACCGGGGGGCGTTCGACCAGCGGCTGTACGAGCGCGTGCTGGACGAGGAGCAGTGCGACCGCCAACTGACCTTCTTGTGGAACAGCTCTCTCGGTCTACAATGTGAGTGACCTACATACAGGACAATAGAAGTTTCCAACACCACTCTCTTACATTTATCTGAGTCACCGCTGACATACATACTGAACACATATGTTTTTAGTTGTATGGTTTAATGTGCGTGGAGATGTGTTTGGTTTGTCATCAGATTTTATGTCTTTCCAATGCTGTTAGATCCGGCTCTACTCTCAAAGTGAGAGGTTCGAATTCTTTCTGCATTAGTATATTCTACAGGAATTAAGAATATTATGGCATATCTTCAGGTGTGACAGTTTATTTGACTGATACATACATATCGTCACGCCAGGTCCCTTGCGGGGTAGGCAGAAAGCACCGAGTGCCAAATATCTTATTTGACTGATATTTCATTTTGACAAAGCGTGTGAATTTGTAAATGTTATTGTCCCCATTTAAAACCGAAACTTTAGGCAGCCTGGAATCTTAACAATTCAGGATGTCATTACTATGTAAATTGTAAGTAATGTAATTTGTAGGAACAATCCTTTAACATATCCTTATCTATCGTCCACAGTTTTGGACGCCAGTGGAAAAATACCGAGTGGTGTATTTGGGTTCCACCTGGCCGACCTGGGTGACTACTACCAATGTCTCGGTATACAGCAAGTTGTAGACGATCTAGATATACACGGCAAGTATTGCACGATAAGGATACCATTCGACCAAAATCCAATAGTGATCCCGGACTTACCGGGGTTGCCAGAGATCCCGGAGATCCCCTGGCCTCGACCGGATAATGAGACCCTCGAATTGCTGGATCAGTTCACGAGGCTCAAGCGAAGGGCTCTTATGTTATCGGGAGCTGGTGAATCTGTAGAAGCAAGGTGAGTTTTGCAAGTTTTTCATACTTTCAAGTATGGCAATAAGTTTCCCATTGTTCGTTATCGTATTGCATTAAATTAAAGCTCGCAACATTTCCAAATCATTTTCCCAAAGTCCTATTTGTGTTGCTTCAATTTCATCTTTTGTGGTATTTGAATTCTTTTGTAAGATAGCAGTATCATCTTGAACTTTTTATTAAAAAACGCTTTGATACCTTTACAGTATCTGTTATCTTACTTATTGTTAATACATCTATTGTAACGGTATGTATTTTGTTGCAATATTTGTATCATCCAAGTGACTTTAATAAAGAGGATTATTATGATTGTGATTGATTCCAATTTGATTTACAGTGTTGTTGCTCGAGCTTTCATTGTATGTAGTTAAGTTTTAAACGTTATAACTATGGTTTGGCGTATATAAATATAAATATAAATAACTGGGGACAATTCCACACACGGCTGTCTGATCCCAAATTAGGCAATTTAATGCCT
>DWGJ01004471.1:0-11578 GCA_018246895.1 Aspitha aspitha aspitha | reverse complement strand
TAATACGTAGACCGTGTTACTACACAATGCGCGCGGATGGCACACTTGTGTATAATCGAGGGGATAGCGAGCTAATCACTTTATCGTGTTCTTGATAAATAGATTAACGTTATTGAACATCGTAGAGCAACTGTGGGAAATAGATTTAGATTCTATATAGGTGTTACATAGGCGAAAGTCTCAAGATATCCATCTTTGACCCGCGAGCGTCGTCGGTCTGTGATGGAGTAGCTGTTATTCGCCTCACATTGCACGTTAACCATGAACGATGGTCGCATTACCCGTCTGTCCCACATTAAATATAGCTTCCCTTCCCATAAAATTGTAATTACAACAAAATGGATAGATACTTAACAGAATGAGTTTGCGGCAAAGAATGCCTTTAGCGGGTCACGGAGATAAAAAAGTAACAATGCGTATTCAACTTTACGCACATCTTTTACTTAAGTACGTTTAAATGCTACTTATTGAATTTATTTCGGCTGTAACTTAACTGCTGTATTATGCTAGTAGCTGAATAAGAAGTAAACGAGCATGAGATGTAGTGCTTTTGTTTTCTTACGTAATTATGTTAGTTGTAGTACTAATTAGTGCGTTTGAAGATTGAACTCAAAACTCAAAACACGTTTTACTGTTTTTCGCTAAGAAAATAGCTAAAAATGCATTTACATATCTATCTATGCATATATCTAAATGCGATTTTATTTCGTGTCTGTCACAGACTATAGCCCGATATTTTCCAATCGATCTCTCCGTGACATTCAGATTAGTGTGATCTTATTTTATAATACATATCTGCGGTTGTATTGAGTTTTATTTTAATATAGAAATCAATTGTGTGAAGTAGTGTGGCAACAGAACGCAACTAAACTATCGCAGCACTAATCCACTAACCCAATTTATTAATGCGTGCAGACCAGCGGCGTGCGAACTGAAACGACACATTTATTTTCTTTGTACAAAACCTCCAAGGGGTCGTGACTGTGAAATAGTGCATTACCGACAATAATTCGTTAGTTTGCATTGAATTTTTTTTATCGAACTATAATAGATGGTTGCCGGCTGCTATGAATTGGTAAAGTAAATATATTTCGTATAATGTATTTGGTACACGGTTACACTTTCGAATGATTTGGTTCGCTAACGCGTCATGTTGGCTTTATTTTTGAAATTGATGGTATTGTCCTATTTAGCTTTAGACTTTCATTACTTCAGTATATATCTGATATAATAAGAGATAGTAATTTAACAAGACTTATTAGATAAAAACGTGTGCGATCGTAAGATGTCCTCGCGTGTTTTGTGAGGCAGTCGCGGTGCCGGAAGGACGTAGGTATGTTCATAGTTGGCAATACCGAGCTCTATCTCAGGGCTATCGCAGTTCCGCAAGCGTTACCGTGTTGATTTGTAATGCGTGAAGACTATGTAATGAACATAAAAAATATTTATATCCATAAAAGGCAAAGGAACGAATATCTACATACATGTTTGTGTAGTAACGGATTACATTTTAGGGTACGTTGGTTTTGTATTGTCTGTTTACCTTAAAATTTTAAAACAGATTCGGAAGCGCCGTAATAAATACCGTAGCCAATTTTACTTTTAAGCGACGTTGCTTGCAATTTGGCGATCAAGGGTTTCTTAGTAAGTATAGTGTATTTGCAGATAACACTAGACATATCAACTTACTCCGTATTTCGGATAGAACATCAATGACACAGTAAACAATTGTACCTTATTATTAAAAGTAATGAATATTGGGGTGTGGTTTCGGTTTAGGTGGTGTTCCTCTCCGAGAAGAATAGTTACATACCTGTGAGTATTAAGCCTCGGTCGCCCGCGGGGGAAGCGGCGTGGCGCGAGCCGCCGGCTTGGGAGCGGGAGTACAGAAGACATCGTACCAACGGCAGTCGAGTGCAGTGTAAGTCGGTCAAATTACGAGTATGTACGGCGACAGAGGTGATTATAGATTAGATACCGCGTTGCTTTGAGCAATGTGTATGGCAGCATCCGATCTGGATATTCTTAACTTTTATGCAGTTGTTAGTGGATTAAAAATGATTCACAAAAATTAATTTATATGACAGCGTTGCACATTTTAAAATGAAATAATAATTAAATTGTTTTCAATTGCCTTTCATTCAAGTCAACGTAAAAGTTATTGTTACGTACATGGAGTGCGATTGTATTGAAAATTAAAATAGTATTTAATCCTTTCCATAAATTTTTATGTATATTTTTTTAATTTTCAGCTATTGAATATTATATCGCTCTGCACGTACATATTATGTTTCACATCTGTTAAAAGTATTGAACGGTTATGAATATCGATGCTTTAGAATATGTGGTCTTAATAAGGATTTAGGTCTTGTTCACTCTGTGCCTACATACCTGCTCCTATCTATTAACATTCTGAAAATCGATTAAATGGCAAGAGCTTTTAGTCAGTAAATATAAAATGAGCGGTCGGGTTTCTTAGTATTTATTGGTTGTATTATTGACAGATATCGAAGCGGAATGTCAAGACGACTTCATGAAAATACGGGTTGGTTTCAACGGTTCTTTTGCTGGCTTAGTATACTCAGCAGGTAAGCATACTTCTAAATAGTTACGTGTGTACATAGTTCCTCCCGGCATTTTGGTTATACCTACATTTTTCAGTAGGTATACACGTGATGAACAGGATTCATGAACACTTGTGATCGAATATATTAGAAAATGTATTTCATCATATCTATAGATCTTCTCGATTTTGAAACCCGAAACAAAATACAACAGAACAACAAATTAATAGAGTGCTTAAATCCATTTGAAAAAAAATCTACTACTGGTTAGTTCCGCAGAAAATTATTTAATATATAACGCTAAGCTATGTAGTTAGATTAGCGTTGTATTTTGTTGCTGCTACAGTTATTCTCGTGATGTGATCTGAGATAGAACAAAGACCTCGGTTTGAAAATTTTGATTGACTGCATAGCATAGTATCTACCTATATCGTAGGTGTTTTTTATAATCTCAAGACGGTTAATATTTTAAAAAAAGTAATTGAAATAAAACATTGCTATACGTCGTTGCAAAAAGAATAATTTAAAATATATTAGTACTTATACAATTTATGCGAATGTCCGTAACGAAGAGTTGTATAATGTTGTATGTGTCCAGGGCAATTTGTCTGTGTCACACTTTATGAACCTTGCATAATGTGTGAAAATATTTAAATCGGTGTAGTGGATACGTTGATTCGCGCGGCAAAAAGTTTCACGCTCGAGTCATGCATTCCATGGGGTTGCCATTATAATAGCTGAGAATTTGAATTTGCTCAGCATTGAAAACACCGGTATGCAGTTAGATCTGACTGTTTTAAATACAATATAAGTAACAAATCATAAATTACATCAGTTCTCGCGTAGAAACACTTTATATGATTACAGACACGCAGCAATTTCCCTCGCGTTAACAATTGACAGAGATAACAGCCTACATACATTGTTTAGTCATTCGTGAGACAAACAATTAATAAAAAATCCGTTACTTCTACAAACGAGTTGCTGTTCAAATAAAAGTTGTCGGTTCTTAATATGCGTTCCATAATTAAATAATATCTTAATAGTTAGTGTTCATTGCTTTAGCGAATTGGGGAACCTTGTTACCTAGAAACACGGCGAATTCAGTACAAGATTTTAACATTTCACTTTTTATATGTAAGTAAAAAGTAAGACTCAAGAAACAAAAGAATATTGAAAATAATGGATGTTAAGAAAGCACACGTTGCTATTCATATTTTGGCTTAATTTATTAACAGCTTCTGTTCCGAAAAAGATTTATTGTTGTTTTTATTTATTGTCTTGATGAAGACTAAAAATTCAAATTTTTTATCGACTAAATTCCGTTATACGTTTATACATAATTCATGCACTTAAGTAGGTATTTTATTTGTCTTAAAATTGACAAAAAGTCTGTATTAAACTTGCTTGATAGTTATATTACCTATTATAAAACATTGTTTTGGTTTTTTTGTCTCCAGGATATTCTTACGATCCGGATTGCATGTACATCAACGGCTCGGGTCGCGATTATTACGAGTTTTATATACAACTGAACCGATGTGGCACTCTCGGTAGAAATAGCCAACACGACGATAGCAGGAAACATCCCACGGTAAGAATTTAAAACTCGACTGATGAATATTATGTAATATAATTATTGTTATTGATTATTATTGATAAATAACTAGCAGCGGTTTATTGCTCAAAATGCTTATACCTACGATTCTGTACGGATCTTGAGGATGTATATTAATATACCTACATAGATTGCGTTAACCATTTTACATTATTTTAAAATATACATCCATGAACTGACTAGTGCGTACGTACTCAATTACTCACTGCTACATTAAGTTAAGTATCTACTTATTCCTGTAGTCTTTTTTCGAACCTTTTATTGTGCCACCGTTGAACTTGAGTCTATAGCCTACCACACCGGCCAAGTAGCGGATTGGAAACTTTTTCGAGCGAATGAGGCAAAAATGCACTGAAAACACTCCATCAACTAAGTACAAAGTAAAAGTAACGATGTTGACAGCTGGTTTTATGTTTACACCAGTGAACTAGTGCATAAAAACTCAATTATAAGGAAAAGGAAATATTCCGATCTCTGTGAAATTAATTACTTACCTAGTCATTGTGAATGTTTATTTTTATGGGTCATTAGCTACATACAAAATAATTCTACGAACTGTTGTTTTTTAATCGTTGGGATCTTTATAATGCTTTGATTTGTGTCAGTTATTCCGTTCAGTAACGAATAATAATGGGTGAAAATAACCCAAGGAGAGTGACATGGATTCAGTTCAAAATGAAAATACAGCTTAACTGAACTTATTTTGTATGTAAGTATATGTTTTCTAGAGACTGTAATGATTAAATACAATTTCTTTAAGGCTTAATGTTAAGGTAACTACTTGATGTTAAGGTAAACAATTTTGTGAATTAATTTTATATACCTATATATACAATATTTTACTGTGTTGTTTACAGAAGAATCTTATGTGGAACACAATCACAGTGCAGTACAATCCGTTGATTGAAGAGGAATTGGACGAACACTTTAAAGTCACGTGTGAATATGGATACGACTTCTGGAAAACTGTAACGTTCCCATTTCTTGACGTTGAGTGAGTATTAAAAGCGAACCTACTGTTTTTTTAAATTTTTAATACTTTCCTGATAATTTTTTTAATACTATGTGGACAAGCTCACAACGGTTCTTCAAAAATATTTTGCTGTATATTGACAGTGGCCATCAATCAACTCTTAACATCAACTATTTTTATTATAAAAATTGAACAAAAATATTATCATTATTTCGGTTGTCCGTTTTTATTCAAAACTTTTTACACGTTAATAGCAACTTTTGTCGCTATTAGGTGTTTTATAACTTTATAAGCGTATCGCTTGTAAACCTAAATAGTGAAATTGAATCTTCAGTTTTTTATACAGTACCTAATCAGTTGTTCACGCTAGAGATCAGAGTTCATTGGAATAAAAAGGTTCGCTGAATCTAATCGCAAAGAAATTGTTGACGTAGTTATCGACAGACAAAAAATGTATCGCAATACTTAAGTGATATTACTGGGCCAGACAATCGATACTACAATTCTAAGGCTAAAATTTTATTATTAGCATTATTATATTTCTAGCTTAGGAGAATTTTTTTTTTAATTGCACGTATCCATTTAGTGTTAAGTTCTATCTCAATATGTACAATTTATAGAGCTAAGCGAAGGTAGTGGTCTAATTTATAACGTTTACGTATAATTTCTGATAATTGCAGGGTGGCGACGGGTAATCCTGTGGTATTCACGCTGCAGCCGCCCGAGTGTTACATGGAGATACGCTCCGGGTACGGCGCCACTGGCGCTCGGGTCTCCGGCCCCGTTCGAGTGGGGGATCCGTTGACCTTGCTCATTTACATGAGGAGTTCTTATGGTAAGAGCCATAAAGTCATAGTTAAAATACTTGCTAAATATTAAACTTCTACGAAAGGGCATTGATGGACAGTTAAAGGGACAAAGAATTCATGGAATTGCTTTAAACTGAGACAACTTGACTGCAGTCTATAGTGTGTTCGTATTAAATCAATATAATTTATTTAAGAGTTGAAGAAACTTAAGGTGAAACTTTGATATGTGGCGCTCTAATTTAGTCCTTAGTAGTAGGTAGTATACCTACTGGTAGTACCGTATTTAGAATATTAGTACATTTTGTGATTCGTTTCGAGTGGTAAGTAGTGAACATAAAAATCTTTTCAATCTGCAGCGCGTTTATTTGTTACTTTTATTATACAACATTTTCAAAGCAAAGTAATTTTAGGTATTTATTTCTTACTTTATTTTAAAACATCTGATATCAATACAATTAGATCGGTACGTACATACGTGAAGCGTCGACAAATACAAAGCAATGTAAAAGTTTTACTATCTGTGACCGTTTTAAAAGTTTACGAGGTTAGCGTGCAGTTACCGTATTTTGTTACGTAAAAGTGACATGAGAATCGACTGTAACATCTAGTTGAAACGTGAGATAACGTATAAATAGGAAATACCGTAACACCCGTAAACGCAAGGGCGGAATTAACGGTGTGCCAGTTTCGATTGCGTGTTATGTTACAATATTCAGAAAGTTTCAAGTTCATTGATCTCGCATTGTGTTCGAATTCTTCATATTAAAACAGTTGCAATGAATGTCATTGACTTAGTTTGAGTGTGTTAATATTTTTGTTTAGAAATTGAAAGATGTGTTTCGGTTGATTTTCAGATGGCTTCGACATAGTGGTGAACGACTGCTTCGCGCATAACGGTGCGGCAAAACGTATACAACTCATTGATGAATATGGGTAATGTTTATTATACATAACTGTACTTATATAAACCTACTTTAAAAATTTTCTTGTTGGAGTTAACAAAATGTGGGAGAAAGAATACTGTAAAACAATACTTTAATTATTGCAAAAACGGCCGGTTATTGGATAGACCATGCACACATCCCTACTAATATTATAAATTTCACTGTAAGTTTGTTTGTTTCGCTTTCACGCAAAAACTTTTTAACCGATCATCATTAGATTAGAAGTAACATAGAATACTTAAAAAGAAAAAAAAAATTTTTCGAACTTTGTGACACACTGATTTCATTGCGGGCGAATCCGCGCGCACATATACATACATAGTTATTTTTATAAACGTTTGATCGTGTTCAAATTAAAACAATAGGTACTTGTTCCATTGATTGCAGCTGTCCCGTGGACGATAAATTGATTTCACGATTCCGCGGTTCCTGGTCCGAGTCTGGCGTGTTCGAGACGCAGGTGTATGCCTACATGAAGACGTTCAGGTTCACGGGCTCGCCGGCGCTCTACATCGAGTGCGATGTTAGGATGTGTCATGGCCGATGTCCAGTGAGTGCGCTTTCCTTTTTACAAGCTTTTCATTAACTTGGTATGTATGTATATTTGTCCGGGCGGGAACATTACGACTCAATTTTAGAGCAGTTGTCTTTAATCGATTCAGTCGAAATTTGGTATACAAGCTTATTCTGGATGACAATACATGTTTAGCTGTGTGACGTCATTCTAATTCCAATATGGCGGATCATGCAAGATGGCGGACTTGTTATTTTTTCTGCACCACCACTATATGGGTATCAAAGGAAAGGGCTTGCCGAGGAGAATACGAAAAATAATACATTTTAGGGCAATTAAATAAAAGCTTATTTATAAAAAGTTGTTTTACAATTAATTTATTATACAGACACATCGCTTACATGTCCTATATGAATTAGGCACCTACCTACCTCAACATTTGTAAATTATGTTATAATCAGTACCTACGTCACTTGATACTTCAATAGAGATCCCAGTTTACCTTGTCGTTGACCAACGACATACCTACTTACTTTAAGTGAGAAAAAGATATCTTTCTCCAAAATTTGTTTTCTTGATTTACATTTAAAAAATTATACATACATACATATCGTCATGCCAGGTCCCTAAGGGGGTAGGCAGAAAGCAGCGAGTGCCAAATATCTCTGTCCTTACTAACCTGCCGTGCTTCATGTACGTACGGCGTAATTTATATAAGTTCAATGTGTTTGTAGTCACAGCCCTGTCACTGGCGTAATATGAAGAGCGTGAAGAAGCGCTCGGTGGAGGCGGAGGCGGCGAGCGTCACGCCGCGCCTCTCCGAGAACATCTCTCTGTTCCAGTCCTTGCGAGTGCTGCAAGAGGGCGAGGACGACGCTGAACTCTCTTCGAGCACAGGTGACTTAAAGTTACTCGTAAATATGCGATGAAAAACGGCATTCCATAATTTTGCACGTCATCATACGGCAGAAATTTAATGACACAACTTTTTCGTTCTTTCTTATTTTTTCCACGATTATCAGATCGTATGTATGTGCCTCCAAATTGGTTTAGAGTAGGTATGCGTACTGTGCACGATAGAAATTAAATGTTATTAAAAAAAAAGTAAATAAATATAGGTGGTTGTAAGGCAGCGTCAGAGACTACACAACTCGCAAACGTCTATAGTGTAGCTACTCTATGTCATTCGCTTTCCCGCCACTTTTTCGCGCCGTTCAAACATCATCGCATCATCGTCTCGAAGAAAAGAACTAGCTCTCTGCCGCTGCCCGCGCAATCGTTTTGAATAGCAATTATCTGGTTTTATTTATAATAGAATACGTACATACACCACAAGAACAGAATAAAGAAAATAGATAGATATATGAGTCAGATCGATTCGTAACACTTACCGCTTTATAAAGCTTTTCATTATTTGCGGAAAGTTGAACAGACGACATATTTATCATAAATGTCTCTCGTTTTAAACGTTCTCGTTTGCAGTGTTACTAGATTTCGATCGGTCAAGACGATTACGTTATTTAGATACGTTAGAGATTCATTAGCATCTGTATTTTGCAGGTGGTGTCGATGGACAGACGTGTTTGAAGACCTCCGCGTTGTCGGCTATGATAGTGTCGTGCGGGATCCTCGTTGCGGCGCTGCTGGTGACGGTGCTGGTAGCGGCGCGCGGCTGGCGGCGCCGGGAGGCCGGGGCTCCGCACCACGCTTACGTACCTCATAAGGGACGGATCAAGTAATAGTGATCTCCACATCGAGTGATGTATGGACAATGAATAGTGGAATCGAGTGACCTTCTGCCTTTATACTTTTATTGTCTATCTTCATGAAGATTAGGTTCGTGTGTTAGGTATGTCGAATTTTACTAAAATTGACACTATTTTGTAAATCTTTCCAGCTGGTGTTCCCACTTTAGCAATTACTGAAGACCTTTTTTGACCGAATTATGTTGTCTTCTATTTCATACGCGCTTTATTCGTTTATTTATTTTCAAGTTTGAATGGAAACAATTGCATTAATTTTAAGAATAGATGATTAATAGGCGGATAACGACTGTTACCTTGCTTTAGTATTTAGGAAATAAATAAATTTCCTTGAAAAATGGAGCTCAAATTTAAATCTCTTAGTATGGCCATTTCCTTATGATTCAGAAATGGAATTTTAAGAAAAATATATTATAAGTATGTAATAGTTATAAGTATAACGACAAATAGTGAGGATTTGTATTTTTTTTTGAAAATATGTCTCCTTCTGTTTGCCGAACATTATTTGACTCGCCGTTTGTTATTGTGATACGTAGGTAGGTACTGTTGACTTGGCTGCAATATTTTGGGAATTGCACATTCACAGAATTTTATACAGCTAGGTAACTGACTCCATTTATTTTCTACTGCTCACTAGTTATTTGACAAAGTTTTGTTGTTGCGTTGTATTTGTGTGGTCAGCACTATTTGTTTTGTTTGGATGTAAAAGATCTATCTACGTATACTACTATACGTACGTACTACATAGTATCTACGTATTTTGAAATTTAGTGAAATGCAATTAAAAATAATATGTAGGTAGTTTATCAGCTGTCAGATTACCGAAGCACGGATTTTGCCAAATTTAGAATCCGATAGCCGCGTGGAAAATTGATGAAGGTGTGTATGTGTTACTATTATTATGCAAAAAAAGTAAGGACCGAAGTGAAAAACAATCAGCATGTGCTCTTAATATTGCACGCTAAGCTATAATTGTACAATTAATGACAACTATATAAGCTAAAGTAGTAATATTTATTTATTTTTATGAGCACCTTGGTTTAGATATATGTAGAAGGTATTCAGATTTGTAAATAATAGTTTGTAAGGTTTCTTATACTGAATTTTTTATAATTTGAATAAAAATAAAAAATAAGATACATGAATATTTTTGTATTATTTCAAATTTTTATTTTGTGTTATGCATTATTTTGTCAATGTCAAGTTACCAACAGTGTTATATGTTTTGATAATCTGGTAATGTCTCGGTTTTATGTACGCCCAAAAGGTTTCTACTGGTCGTTGGGGCCGTGATATGAGGCTCGTAAATGAAATATCGAAATAGAACAACAAAGTATATAATCGTAATTCAAAACACAGGTGTACACTGGTAAATCATAAATAAAACAACACGCAAAAACAAATGCTTAAAAATTAAATGAAATTCGTTGTAGACACTAGAAATAAAATATAATAAAAATAATAAACAAAGAACACTTGGATACGTATTAAAAAGGTTTGAATACTGTCATGATTTGTTCGCGCTTCATTTCTCTATAAAAATTGTATAATATTATTCATCGGTGGTGGGTAGTTTTTGTAGAATGTCATCTAAATATTCTATGGCACCTTCTAATATTTGTACTTCACATTCCTTAAGCAGATTTATGTTTTTCCTGAAATAAAAAATTGAATAGCTATTGAAAGTTTTTAAAATGCGTTTTTTATTACTGTCAATTAACATGTAACGTTACGTAAGTCTTCTACTGTAAATGTACGTCAGCTATTACACTCTTTCAATATGAACTTATTAATGGATAGATGAACGAAGGAGATGAAATAGTCAGTTGTCTCTTTCAGTGACGGGTTTTGGAAGTGCATAAAAAGGGTAGATAGGCATTTAATACGCGGTATTAAACGGCGTTTAGAAACCTAGCGAGTTTGAATGTGACATGAAATTTGGCATAAAATAATTGTCTACACTGTTCTAAAACGCCGTTTAAAACCGTGTATTAGATGGTTACCTGTGCGGCTCGTCGTGAGCCGGCGGCGGGCGGTAGGCGGCCCGCAGCAGGCGCGCGCGCGTGCGCAGATAGCTAAGCGCGCGACGCTCCACCGCCGCGCCCGCCGCCCGCGCGCCCGCCGCCGCCACCAGCTCGCTCGGCAGCGTGCGCCGCGACCACTCGGACAGCTCCTCTGACACACGCGACACACGTGCACTTTATAATTGGTGGAAAAGTATCTTTTTTTAAATTAGAATAGAGTAGCAAACGAGCGAGAACGGTGAAGGAAAACATCGCGAGGAAACCTGCACACCATAGAGATGTTATAAAGTATATAGTATATAATATTTTCTGAGGTGTGTGAAGTCTACCGATCCGCACTAGGCCCGCGTGGTAGACTATGGTCTAAAT
>DWGJ01004470.1:0-11579 GCA_018246895.1 Aspitha aspitha aspitha | reverse complement strand
CTTTTCTGTGGTATTTTTGTAGATCTACAATTCTCTAGTAGATTACTTTAGTGAATCTCTGCTAGTTTATGCAGCGGACGCAAGGTAAGCTCTCAAAACAATATTTTCCCCGTTTCTCCGACATTTATCACTGCTGCTCCACTCCTATTAGTCATAGCGTTATGTTATATAGCCTATAGCCTTCCTCGATAAATGGAATATTGAACACAAAAATAATTTTTCAATTAGAAAAGGTAGTTCCTGAGATTAGCGCGTTCAACCAAACAAACAAACAAACTCTTCAGCTTTATAATATTAAAGTATGTATAGACTATAGATGAATTTACAGCTTAACAGGTCTTACCTACTCGAGTTAGATTTCTTGTAATTATATCTAACAGAAATTTTGTTACTACGTTCTAGCAACTATAAGCACAATAGGCAAATCAATTTAACAGTAATTTCGGTAAACTCTTAAAAAAACTATGTTAAGCAATCGGCGAACTGCAAAGTATATGTTTTGGTTTAATTGGTAGTCAACTTTAACTTATTACATAAGAATTAAAAACAAATTTAAATTACATTAAGAAGGTAATTATGATAACGATATGATATGTTACATTGCGGAAATCTCAATTTAATATTGAAAAAATGATTACTTACGGTTTTCGAAAGAAATAATAACATAAAAGTTAGGCATACTTCATTGTAAAATTTTTAAAGAATTGTTTTTCGTAATGTACTGTATCGCGATCATTTTAAAGCAAAATTAATAGCTGGTCAATTTCACGGTAGGAACTAATTATACAGTTTTTATTGTAAAATGGGCTTGTATTTGAATACGATTTAAGATTTCTAGACTAAGGACAATTGAATATATTATAACTGTGCATATTAATTCACGGTTCAATTAATATTAGTTTCTATGGTCAAATATTTTTACGTCCCACATCTTGGAACGGATCCTTCCCCATGTCCAGATGGCCTGGACTATAGTTTACTATGCAGTCCTAGTGCGCTTTACCGGAGGTGTGGTTTATTGGCCAATCCGTCTGTCAACGTTAATACTTTTGCAATATTTTCGTAAACTGCGCTATGAATGGTTTCCGTGTGATAATAAAGCAGTTACAAGCGATTTCCAGGTGAAACTTTCTATTCTTCAGTGCGTGTTTTTCTTTGTGTGAAATTTCGCACACTATTGCGCCGTGTGTGAATTTTACTTTCTTAGTATCTTAGAGTACTTGTGGCGTTAACGACACTTTTCCAGTCCATTACAGTCTCATCTATGATTTAAAAATTCTAATCTTTATATAGATAAAAGGTTTTCTGTCTTAATGTATTTATTTTTAATATCTCTCCTCTTCTTAAATTGTATTGTAAACGTTAGGTACTATCTTAATATCACTATTTAGTACAATTACATCTACTGCAACAGATTTACACTTATCGCCTTAACACTTAGTGTGTGTGGGTACGACCTTTATGCATATATGAAGACCTGGAGGTCTTCTCATTTTTTTATTGAAATACGTCACATCTATCGGGCCTCAAACCCCATAATGCACTTAGCAATTGAATATTTAAAGACACGTGACGTGAAATCTCCAAAGCGGAAATGAGAAAAAAATTAATACTTTAATAAAAACTCATTCAATCGATTGGTATTCATTCAATTGATTGGCTTCAATAGTATTTTGTCTGCCAACAGTAAGAAATTTCAGCTATAAAATCATCATGGTTCACTAGCTTGAAAAGAAGAAATTTTGTTCAAAAATTTAGTTTTTATTTTTATTTTAAATGTCATCACTTTAACTTTGATACTTTGCAACGGAGATTGGTAGGCAGTAATATTTGTTGGCGTTTTAAAATGTTATCTGTTATAGACGCGACATGCCGTCTTTTGATACACTGTATGAATTTTGGCTTTTCTGCCTTTGCCTTTTCTTAAAAAGACAATTGGATACGTCTTTCAAGTTTTTAAGTCCTTTGTTACACTTGCATTGCGCATACATACTTACAGAATAATTGTATTACTCTTGCGCACTGCCCAAATGATTCATCCCTAATTGAAGAAATAAATGATAATCAACCATTCGATTCTTCAGCCATAAATACTAATTTAAACGTTAAGAGAATCAGAATGACTTTGAGGTAACTAAAAGTTCAGTTGATGATATTTCGCTAAACAAATATTTAATTACTAAAACAAATATGTATATAACAATGTTTGCATGAAATCATTTTTCTTTATTATCGACGAAGTGTCGTTGAGAATTTGCTTCCAAAATTAGTCTCCTCACGTAGTCTGTATGTACACAGTCAAACCGTATTCAAACGTTTATCTATAGAAGACGTATTTTCGAGTGACATTGATACATTATCCACTTAAGGGTTACGATCCTATAAGAAGATTCTACGATCACATTGTAAGAGAGAAGTGGTGGAGTCGTTATCAAATGTCTATTTTTAGATACATTATAATGTCATTATGTAATTTTTATACTTCGTTCTTGATGACAGTTTAATCTTATTAGTAATTGTCGGAATATTTCTAAGACGTCCTGTTTTCAATACGTCAGCATATATGATTTGTCAAAGATTTTTATAACAATACTTTTTATAAAGCAAAGTGATTAAGCTGACTATGTTTATGTATTTTATCATTCAATTATTAAATACCTGACGATAATGAAAAAAGTAAGGTGAACAGCGTGAGAAAAATCTGCACACTTTAGGGTATCTTCATAATTTTCTCTAAGCAGTGGTTGATTATGGACTTCAACTTTGTCATTATGAGAGTCGTGTTCACTAGTGTAACAATAAAAAAGTCTGAAAATAATCCTAGTGGAATAGCATATTGGAGATCGTATTAAGTGCAAATGGTCGGAGTGAAGGACATATTCTATGGAAATGATTCCTGCCTATCCTGTAATAATTTTCCGTCATGCTTTCATTATTTAGTTCCTTACTTTAAAAATAGGGGTGTCACTGAACCACTATATCATTGAGTTACATTAATGATGTAAACTTTACCGAGGGTGACTCCCCACAATAAATTGTCAATATACCTAACTTTGTTACTTAGTAACGATGCAAGGGGTCGGTATACACTACATATCATAGTAAAAATCTCTCGTGTGATTGAATGTTACCTATATAGCAATATAATATCTTGGGACGATTTAACACAGTCATATGAATATCTCAAATTCGGCACAGCCTGTTCTATAGTAAGTATAATACCAAAGTAACAAAATATATATATTTTACAATACATACGTATATACAATACCTACATACGTCGGTAATTTTTCAGCCATTTACAAATGAAACATTCCTGTTTTTCACACAAATATTAAATACATTACTTTGCTAAAAACAAATATTTACTTTGCTACCCTGGCGTAGCGGTAAGTTGAAAGAAGTGTTGTGATGCTTTTAGGTAAATGAAGAGATGGCGTACATGATATTCAAGTTTTCTAAACTTGCATAATATAGGCTTTGAAAAGCATATAGAGCAATATTGAAAAGAGTTCCACGTTATTAAAGTTTTCTAAGTTTGCATAAATATAAAATCTTCTGTAGGCATATATGTAAAGATAAATCAAACCAAGGGATACATACTCGTATATAATGTAGGGATGGCGAATTTTTATTAGTGATTATGTCATGTTTTCATAAAACAATTACATAGCCATAAGTGTCGTGATGTTTATAAATAGCACACATATGGTAGGTAGGTGATAGTACAAGTGCCGCAACTTGTGACCGCTACCTGTTCCTTTGCTACTCTCTCCACATAAAAAAAAGTTATATGTAACTCCAAGCAAAGGCTTTAGAGTGTCGACATACGATACGATGACGACATAGGTACATGAACATAGCATGAATTTCAGTATCAGAATAAATAGAAGAAACACCTTTCAAAGCATCAGTATATACTTAACATCATTGCATATAATCAGTTACTTTACAAAAATAATATGTAAGTACTAAACACTGTAGGTACTATATCTATTAAGTAAAAGAAATGTTAATATAGAGAGGATAATGAAGGTAAGTAATCATTACGACAGTTCAATAATTTATCCGTGAGTCTTATTCAACCGTCTCCGGTCCGGTCAATACCTCTAATTGACCATTAGTTCAGGGATTCGGGTAACGCTTGACGCCCACTTGTGTGGTCCGTGTCCACTGTAATTAAGATCCCCGACATTATCTTATTTCAAGGTTAGGTATAGGACTCGGTGTTCGAGCAAATTATACATACAGAATAAGTGAAGGTTTCTTATTCAAACCATTGTTGCATATTTAAAATGTTGCTTATTATTCAAACTGTTTTTTATTTTTTCAAATAGTAACTTTTATTCCAATCGTGTTTGGATGGTGGTGGTAGTGGTGCTTACAGTGGATGTCTAAAGAAGTGATTAAATGACCATTTATAGATATCAGATAAAAAATTCGGCAGTTTCCGCTCATTTTACAGTAAATACGATTTGGCGTGAGATTTGTATGTGAGTACTGAACTTGATAAGGCATAATTATGACGATTATTGTTACAAAATCACATGATTTTCCTTAATGGATTTGAAATCCCAATCTATCTTCTACTTTTTCAGTTTTTAAAACCACAATTTCAGATTTTTGTTTTTTAAAAACCGAGTTTTATAACTTCGTAGGTATCTGATACTCACGAATGTAAGAAATCTCTGCAATGCAGGAATGTAGCGTTATTATACATAGTTCAAATATTTATCATTATTTTTTATGTATATTATGTAAGAATAGCAACATTAGCACCAACGAATTTAGACGTTAGACACAAATGAAAAATGGTTCCGGAACTAATTAGTATACCTAATCTCTATAGATTATTTGGTTATACAGATAACATTTTCCGACAGGAAAAGCCTAAATCTCTTAAGTCACTGTACATGCAATGTAAGTAGTAGGTATACGTACCTAAGCCTAAGATGAAAATACATTTTTATAAGACAGTACATAATTTATTTATTGATCGATTGATATATTAGTTAGATGTTATAGTTTTAACTGTAGTCTACAAATGTCTATAGGCGACGGCGATCAGTTACCATCAAGTGTTCCTGTTTGCTTGTTTGTCCAATATAATGTTAGGGAATTTAAACATTTTTATTTGTTTCAGAATAACATACGATGCTTATACATATAATCCATGTAGATAGGGTTACATAGTCTGCTATTTTGTTATTTCGTTACGTTCTTCGCGTGTTGTACTCGTACATTGTTGGTATAAATCTTGTCGTTCAGTGGAGGATTGTGTAACACTTAGGCCTCTGTTTGTATGAGCGACTGGCGGCAGCGGTGAAGCGGGAAGGACATAAGTAGGTATGCTGTTACGTTGATTGCAATTACAAATGAATTTCCATGTCTATTAATAGAGGATCTATAGTTATTTTCCTTTGCCTATAGGTACTAAATAAATATAATATGAACATGTAATTTTGCATATAAGGTAAATGCATCAACGGAAAGATATTTGTGAATTATGTATTATTTAAACAAGTGTACCTACTTATTATTCCCAGGTGCATGGATCGTAGTCACGGCGATACGTATTGGTATACTCGTATATAATTCTTCCCACGATGCATTACGGATAGATAATGTCTTTGATGGACCAAGGAAGTAGTATTTCTCGTCACGCGGGACTATGCGCATAGAAGGTTCCGTGGATATTTTTATTTTGTCACTGTGTTAAGCTATTGTTGCTTATATTCAGTCAACTGTATTTAAATGACTATGTAGGTGCATTATTTATTATATATTCAAAACATAGATTAAAAATGAAATGCGGAGGTAAAACTTTTCACAACTTTTGCCATTTCTGTCATTGTCTGATAGTGTTATCTTTAAGGACCTACCTATAGATATCTTATACACTTATGTACACCGGATTTTTTTCATCCGTCAGTTACATGCTTACATAATGGCATGTTAAGGGAAGATTTTATTTCTCATTTCATAACACCATTTGTAGCTGTAGGTACATAGAGCACACCTGTCCTCCAAACATCTGTGTCGTTCCCATAACATAGCATTCGAGTAATGTGGCTGTGAAATATATTACGAAAGAGGGATAGGGAAAAAATATGAATGTTTTTGAATTTGTCTTTTCACAGAACTCTAAAAAGAATGAATTTTTGATTGTTGTTTTACCGAATCGCCATCGCTTGACGCTTCTCCCATCGTTATCTTCGGCCTATGTGTTTGCTTGTTTCTAAAACCCTTTGTTGTTACATACGTGGCTATGGCAACACCCAAGCGATTTTCTGCCTTAATGTACGTAATTGTCCCCTTTTAATTGTAACGCTTTAATGTCTAACTCCCAATTCGATTGAACAACGTTGTATTTGAACACTGCCTGGAGGTTATACTTATCTTTTAAAGTATAAATGTGAAAATGTGTATAAATGTGAGGAAATAGCGATGATATTACTGTAATTAAATGACAATTGCCAAGTATTTATAGGGACGCTATACTTACAACCCAAATGCCTGTAAGGCGACTTTTATTTATTATTATTATCGGCTATCATAGATCTCGAAAAACCAAACACATGGTGACACAAATCCAGCATTGTTACACTATTACAACCAGCATTGTTACATTTAACTTTTCAGATAGACGACTTATTACCCAAATTTATTTGTGATAAAATAGAACATTCGATACTACAATATAAAAATGTTATGATTATGTATCGAGAGAATTTAACACACAGATGCCCGAATAGTACCTATTTGAGAACATCATGTATGAGTATCATTAATTCTTACAAATAACCCTATACAACGTGGCCCGTTGCATCTTTTAGAAAGTGGAAACAAAAGGAAACATTTTTAATAGCAAAGTAAGCAATCATGAGATTTTTTCGGCCACGGCGGCGGCGCTGTAATGTAATCTGCTCAACATAGACTCGCTGGGTGGTCGCTTGTGTCAAATGTAAGAGAATTAGGTCTAACGATACGCTAACTTAATATTGCCCATCAGCAAAATGTCAATTACATAATGTTTTATGACGATTTCTTAAAAGCATCCCTATTCGCTGATACACACACATTATGACATTGTTTCAGTTTTTTGTAGAGATAAGAACATGTCTCTTCAATATTATTATAAAATGCACATATCTATTGTATTATTTGTAAGATTAGCATTGTGTAAAAAATGTTTATTTAAAAAAGAAAACACGAATCACACGGCAGCCGCCTGCAGGTAATATCGCTCACACGGTATGTTCCATACGTCCTTAGCTATCTACGTAATATATTATTATGGTTATATCACACATATCTACGAGTATGAGAGGGCGGTTTGCGAAAGATCCTGAAACGTTTATGGCATTTGTATAATCTCGTGATTTATACAAATATGTATAGGTATATGAACATCATTTGTATTGTTTATATAATTCCGGAAATCTGGAATTCAAGTTCCGATTTATTTATATCTCCTAATTTGTAACTGTACCTACCTGAATACAAATGAAATATTTGTAAATAATATCTTTAGTTAAGATTAAATTTCAATGACGAAAACGATTTAATTACGGTAGCTTATTACGATTCTAATTTTCCTTAAGGAGGAAATTTTATAGGAAGTAATTACTGTTTCGTCATCCCCTGTAACGCGATTCGTGGGCTTAATTTCGCAGGTAACTGGGTCAGACCTAGCACCGCCAATAAAAATTTAACGGCGCGCAAATTTCAATTCAAAAAAGTCCGATAAGTTTTAACGAGCACGGAGACGAAAATTAAAAAAATGCTACTTATTGAGTTTTTTGTGTATAAATATTTTGTTTGTTCCATTATTTGGATTGTAGTTTATATTATAAGAGATAAATACATAATGCTTTCTGAAACAGATATATACCAAGATAATAAACAGTAGTAGCAGGCCAAGTGTTCTTTACTTTGACGTTTTAATGGGTGACCATGACCTTAGTAGATTAGCAGACTATTTGGCAGAGGAGTATATCTATATATAAATACGTGAAGGGAAAACTTTGGATACCTTTTTACGAAAGTTGCGGGCACGGAGGAGTATGAAATTTGGCACACTTATAGTTTATGTGTAGGAGAAGCGGCGAACGCCAATATTTTTCAATAATAATGCTTATAAAGTACATTAAATCAATAAATAAAACATTAGACACACTACCATGCATTTGACACACTCATTTGACATACACATACAACGTTCATTGTTTACATTCTGGTTGTAAATGTCAAAAGAAATGTAAAAGTATTAATAAAATGTAAAAGAATTGTAAATGTAAAAGTCCAAAGAAATGTCGAGGAATTATTTTTAAATATGGTCGAATTTCGACCAGTAGGCGACCACTAGTTCTGTTTATCATGACATCATATTAAAGTGAAATTACGACTAAAATCAGCTTCAGTTCCATGGCTTTAGAACTTCATAGCAAGTTAACAAAACTTTGAAGACTACTTCAAGGGAATAAACTGGGTATTCTGTTATTAACAGGCATTTAATGGATATTTTTGTGGAAAGGTAACTATAGACCCTGATCCTAGCCCCTTTTTAAGCCAGGAGCAGTTTTACTTGAACCCGCTTAATCCCCTAAAGTTTCCATATGACCTCATAGAACTACAGAGCCTCAATTACTTAACGGACTATTTTATTAACGACTCCTTAATGACATTGTTTTGTTAGAAATAGATAATTTTATTAATACATGTCTAAATTGGTAACGCATCTTCTGCCGTATGAATAAGAAAATATATATTCGGTGAGAAAATAATTTTACAGGAACGTTCTGATATAGGCATGAGATTACAGACATAAATAACATATAAAATTAAACACTGAAGACAAAAATACAATTAACAGATGTGATTACTCTTAAAAATACTTCCATACATGATATTAAATTCTCTATTAAATTATTTTTGAGGGGGTGATTACAGTATTTGGGAAAATCTTTACCCGACTGGTATAAATAAGAGTTAAAATAAAATAAAATGAAACATGGATAAGAAAGAACGAGAATTGGACGCTGAGAATGGCTAACGACTAACTGACTAATGCCGAAATGGGTTAGTACATATTGAAGAATTGTGTGAACAAAACAAACTCTTCATGCATACAGCTAGTCTAGTCTTATTAAATGTGTAACTAACGCTTATAATGTTAGCAGCACTTTTAAATACCACTTTATTTTAATGTTAGTAATTATGCAAACATTTTAAAATTTAAACGTTAAATGTGCTCATGAATGTTTAACCCATGTCCACACATGACGAAAACAGTAGAGGATTAATATACTCGTACCATATTGTACCGTGTTAAGTACTAATACTTCCATCCTAGTGACGTATGAAATGATGGTTATGAAAATGACCGAATTGTTTTCCAATCAAGCCAATATTTGATTGATGTGTAATAAATCAGTGTTATCAGATAAGAAGATATAGCTTAGTGCTTTAAAGTACAGGCGCAGTCCTAGATTGTAATTCCGGTAAGCAATCCTGCCATTACCAATAAGTTATGTGTTTTATAGATTAAGTAATTTAATATCTCTATAACTCGGTATAACTGTTAAGAAAAGCTTTGTAAAGAATCCTGCATACAAAAGAGTTCAGTTATGTGAGTTGATTGAATCCGCATATGAGCTGTGTGGTTCCAAACAGTGGGATATAAAAACGGCTGCAGTCGTAACGAAACAAGTAATCTTACAATTTTTTCTACACCATCCCTACTAATATTACAATTCTGAATGTATGTTTGTTTGTTACGCTTTCACGCGAATACTACTTAACCGATCACCATTAAACTTTGTATACATATTCTTGGAGGTATTAGAAGTAACATAGGATACTTATTAAGAAAAAAAAATATTTTTTACGAACTTGACACTGACACACTGATTTCCTCGCGGGCACATCTACAATTAATAAAGAAACAACAATTTAATTATGTGTAAGAAAAATGTAGTACTCTAAATCCTTTATTACTTACATAATACATATCTTAAATCCATTAACAAAACAGTGTCAAAACATCGAACACAATACTGCACAGAACCTGTTTAAGTTAGCCCATAAATTCGTCTAATATGACCAGCTATACGTACACACAAGTATAGAGTAACGGAAATTAAACCAAAATGCACTAGCACTTGACAGAGAAAACTGAGCACTTGCGAGAACTCATCTAGTCGGTACATACATATGATTTATCATACAAATACTAGGTATATCTCCTGACTATTTTGCTCTCCTTCAAAGCCGGCAACGCAGTGGGGAATCCTTGAATATTGCAAATGTCCATACCACTTACCATCAGGTGGCTCGTCTGCTTGTTTGTTAGGCATTTTTTTCATTTCTTATTATTGGAACGAAGTTCCTTACGGCAGGCTTGGCGGAGATAGGTATTTTGTAGGGGACCGAACCGAGAAAAATATGAGACTAAAATATAACGGAAATGGGTAACGGAATTCGTATTCACAAGCAAGCGAATAGTGTATAAATATCTTTCTCTTTCTCACTCCTTCTTTCCGATCTCGGTGTTTTCCTTTAATTGAGGAAGCATTGTAATAATATCTAATAAGCATGTAATTTGTTTTTTTTTCTATTTTTTTGTTTCATTTTGTTTTGTTAATTAATTTATTATTTTTATTATTTACCGTTAACGTTCCCTCTCTTAAAACCGTGTAGTTTGTATTTGCCGGCGTACAAACACTGGCCACATATACATATACAGTATATCCCCTCGAATGGTACATATGTATATATAGCCGTCCGATTAGTAGACGTAACATAAAATGACTGGCCTCATGGTCCAGTGGTTAGAGACCCTGACTGCAAAACCGGAGGTCGTGGGTTCAATTCCCAGCCAGGACAAACATTTGTGTGATGAGCACTTTTGCTTGTTCTGTGTCTGGTCGTAATAAAAATATTTATACAAGTACTATATCGTATGTATATATGTATGTTTATCAGCTCTCCGGTCACCATAACACAGTCATTAAATTGCCTAATTTTGGAACATACAGCCGTGTGTGGAATTGTCCCCTAACTGGGGATTTATTATTATTATTAAAATCGAGTCGTTCTTTCAATTGGAATATCCACCAGATGAGAACGGTACCCCGCTGTGCGATACCGGAATCCTTGTAATACTCGTGCGCCAGTAAATTTAACTCAGCGAGGCACTTCACGCGAGCGTGTCTTAAGCACACTCATTAACCTGTGCAATAACGTTGTATAGAACACGCTTAGCTCTGCCTGCGGTGAGTTTATTAAACACTAGTGCCCCGTGGTGTTACCCTCATGAATCTCTACCACGCCGCCCAAATGCGGATTCGCGGACTTCGCA
The DNA here is from genome assembly GCA_018246895.1 of Aspitha aspitha aspitha. Classification (NCBI taxonomy): domain Eukaryota; kingdom Metazoa; phylum Arthropoda; class Insecta; order Lepidoptera; family Hesperiidae; genus Aspitha; species Aspitha aspitha. Next base: position 217 of record DWGJ01004470.1, on the reverse strand, counting down.
AACCTCAGAAAATATGTTCTTTATAAAATCTCTAACGTGTGCTGTGTGCTGATTTCGAGTTTTCAATATTTCACTCGCCAAACGCGTCTAGAAGTGAGTGTAAGTTGCTATCTCATTGGCGTATCCAATGTCAAATTTTATATTTCGTTATAGTAACGCTCTTGAAACAACCAATCACATGCGACAATGTTCTCACTGACAACTACCAGTTGACATT
>DWGJ01004469.1:0-11584 GCA_018246895.1 Aspitha aspitha aspitha | reverse complement strand
GCGCGGGGAGTGGTAACTAACCAGAGACCTCAGTGTCCGAATTTACCCCGCGTCCGTATTCACCCCATCGTCCCCTATATCCTTCCACAACAAATACATACTTAGCTACTAAATTATTATCTGAGGCCTAGCGAAATATGTATTTTTAATGCCTACGCCTTACTTTTCATTACTATTAGACAAAAGTCCTCCTTACTATACCAATTATACCTACTATTGTACCACTGAATTTTGTATTCACGGTATGTGATTTTAAAATTTGGTCACGTGCATGTGATTATTTGCAGTTTTTCCGACAAAGTTGAATGCGACACGAGATTCTACAATATTCTATTTTAATCTCAGTGAAACACATTTCTGTTGTACGCTAAAACAGATTAAAATATAACAGTTACATAAGCGCTTTCGGAATTCTTTCTAATATTATGATCATATTTAGGCACCTCTAATGAAATAAAATGTGTTACTTGTAGTGCACTTTCAAACAAAAATATAACAACTAGGTATATAATATGTTTAAGTTGCTATTAATCATTGCATACATACGCACTGAAGGTATGTAACTTGTTATGCATATATATATGGGACATTATTCTAAGCAAATCTTCATCATAATAACACATTTTTGAGAATCGTTTATTAGAAACGGATCTCAAAATGACAATAATTTGGAGAATGTTATGGAGAACTTCGTAAAGAATGCGAACCATGACCTCTAGAGGGGTTTTATTTTCCTGCTAAAATACGTTCAGTTGTTTAATATTAATTCACTAAAGGCTTCCAAGGCGAGCCCGGCTTGTGAAGTGGACTGTGGTTACGTCGACACGTCGCACGTATGTACCTATACTAGATTCTGTACAAGCTTGCCGTAGTGCGGAAAGATAATACACAGATTTCTATAGCTTTGCTATCAATATCTAATAATATTAAGCTGTAGGTTTCCTTTGACTAAGGTTCCTATTGTCCAGTCCGTGACAAAACCGATTCAGCCTTTACGCTCACTGCAAAGCAAACTTACTGTATTTAAATTGACATTTTTCTTTGCTATATTTTTCAGTGGAGTGATGTAGTCATACTGAGACAATATTTTTTTTACTTTGTCTAAGGCACTGCGACATTATTTAACGTCTTTTATGTTAATGATATAACAATCGCCACCAACAACTAACGTAACCTTTGAATAAAAACGCTCAAGAAAATTGCAAGTTTTGCTCTTATACAAAACAAGATGTGAAATAGATTGCTCCAAATTACATTACATACAACATGTACGGCAAATCAAAATAATGCCAATAAAAATATGCCAGTAACACGAGAAAATGTTTTAACACTTTTTCTTGAATGTTTAATTTATGGCCATCATAGTTTTGCAAGAGCTTTAAACTTTGAATTGATACAAAGTCGATTTCTTATAAAAACTTTGCTCTTTCTTAGTATTCGCGTGGCACTAGCCGCTATTTACTAAAATCGACAAAAGACACCTATGTTTCAATACAAGTGCTACCTGCATTCTCCTCACTTATCCCCAGGTGACTCTTATTACGAGATTTAAAATAACCTTCTATAATACGACAAAATAATTTTAAACACGTTTATTTCAGTGTATTCATGGTTTCCAGTATATCATAGTATATAAAACACTTTGTATTCTCTGTATACCTGGGGGAAGAAAATCGGCAATTCCTCAGAAGTTTTGCAATCCCACTGTCAGCACAGTCGATTCGGACGTGAATTAAATTTTAATGGCAAATAGTTTTTACGACGCTTCCTTTTACCATTGCTCCAACGCATCCAAAAAAATTCATAGACCAAGTAAAAACCTAATTAAATACTTTTGGTTTAGAGATTTTTGTTATTATAAATATAGCATACCTATACGAAAACATACCGTCATAAATATTGCATTAACATCATAATATTTATGTAGGTATATTTTAAAATTGTATGGTAGCTAGTACATACTACTACTACTTGCTTCATTATAGCCTATACATAGGGATTTTATTTTAGACTATTGATATATTCCCCTGATTAATTGGTAAAAATATATTTTACCGTTCCATATTCATCGAGCACTGTAATTATAATTATTCGACATGAATATGCAGCTTTTATCCGAAACAAATTGTTAGCGGTTTTCATCTATCATTACGAATAGAACAATGAAAAGGTTGAACAAAACAATCTAACATTAAATTAATTAATAACCATCAATTTCCGTTTAATAATATCAAGTTACGGCTTAAATTATAGGCGTGTTAATTAATGGTTGGACGGACTACAGAGTTTTATGTGTGGCTCGGTAGACAGAGCAAGGCTGCGTGAGCGAAATGTACCTATAAAAAATACCTATGTAAATTATAACGCAACTTTCTAGCTGTTTTTCTAACAGAAAAAAATAAACAGAATTTGCCTAAAATATTATTTATCATTATGAGCGAGCTTGTCTCTATTTCATTTGAAAGTAATTGGGTAGGTATGTACCTACCTAGTAAGTTTAGTATACTCGTAGTAGCTAATTGTAATGTAATTTAAATTTTAATAGCTAAAATTTGTACGCCGCAAAAGAAAAAAAAACGATTGATTTTAGCAGATTTGTTATTTAGTAAAATCTTTAGATATACCATGTCTGTACAAATAAAAATTTTGTCTTTGTCTAATCACAAATGCATGTTTTACACAAGTCAATATTAGTATATGGCTATTTTATTATTATTCGATTTACAGATAGTGGAAATGTGTTTTTGTTGCTTTACATTACGTAAGTTGCAAATAAAAATGAAACTGATAAATATGTATATTTACACATTTCTTATTATGTATACATATATCGAAAAAAACTCAACGCTTAGTAGATAATAATATAGAGTCAGAATGTCACCTTTTTACCGCTCGCACGAACGGATTGCTACGTGCCTCGCTGCAAACTATCTGCTAACTACTGGCTTTTTATACCGACCGACAATTTTCCTCCTCGAATTTTTTTACTTTTTATTTTAAAAAATATCTCGTGTAAAGACGCTTTATATTCTATACAAGAGCTGTAATCAAGACGAAAATATCGTACCTGATCTTTCAAGTACCTATCTTCGCCTTTTAGCTTTTCATATAGCCTTTTAAAATTAATTTTCATTTATTTTTTATAGTAACATATCTTTTTCTATTTTTATTTGACATGTAAAACATGATATTGCACTTATGAAGAACAGGTGCCACGACTTCAAACATTGTAACAATATGTGACTGTTTGTTTATATACCTAGTCCAAGTTACTATTAGTTCTTAATGACAATAATTCATAACAATAATCGTAACCTTAAAGGTTCTAGCAGTTTCCATACATTAATTTTTATAGCTTTCATATAATAAAATTAAGTTTAATTATTGAAGTAGACTACGGCTTTTAACGTTTTCTAATACATGTAGATAGGGGAGAGCGGGGCTGATAGTGATAAAACAAAATTGATCATTTTGTTGGTTAATACAAGCTTACCAAGAGCTTTTTCGTCGAAAGTTATAAAGCATCCCCGCTTTGAACCATAATTCGCATGTTTTCAAAACAGATTCAATAGTAAAGTTTTAAGTTGTCTGTGTTGTTATGTAAATGTTAGTAAAATAATAAAGTCCATGACTTCTAAACTTTAAACGCCTTTCAAGAAAGTTCAATGAGTATTACTAATGGCCATGTTATTTTCAAATATTAAATTGCTTCGAAAAGCTTATTTCATGCAGCCATAAATCTTATCATCTTATAGGCCGTTGCTGGACCGTCTGGATCCACGTCTTCCGTAAGTCGTAGGACTACCTGGTAATAGGACGACCGGCTCCACAGTAGGTACGTAAAGGTTACATTTTTATAGGTATCTCAGAAAGGCATAACAACGCCTCAAGATATGTAGATACAAACTATTGTATTTACTTTGTTTGTTATATTACGAGTAGGTATACATTTAATTTGGGGTCAGATAGATAGCTATCCCTGTGTAGATAGCCACCTACTCTGAGCAGTAAAATCTCCAATGCCGTTTTAATGCTTGTTTTAAGTCCGTAAACTCCAGATTTAAAATAAAGGCAATTAAAAGCATTTATCAAACAGTCGAGACCTTTCAGAGATTAATTAAATTTTTACTTCAGACTAAGGCAGCCGCGTGAACCTCGGAACCTTCAAACTAAAAGTTTAAAGTTTTGTTAAAGATTAATTTTCAAGATATAATTATGGTTTATTTTCAAATTTATTATAGGTATTCATATATTCATACATGAAATAATAGGTTCAGAGAGATATTTATTATTGAATGATATCCTTTATTTCTTAGTGTTATATATTATATGTATGTAAGTAGTAAGATGCAGTATTTGATAATAAACCTATATTTTTCTGTAGTATTGTAAAACTGGGAACTCTGAAAGTCTACAAGGCCTTAGACAAGGAGAATAAAAGAAATATATTTTGCAGGCGCGCGTACGTGCTCTGTAACTTAGGGAATAGTTTGATTTAAACACGAAGTTCCATCTCCTTGACAAACTAAGTAAAATTTCTGTTAGAACCTAAAGAGAGTACTTTACACTGTGTGTATATTACGATATGCAGGTTTTTTATTCTAGTACAATAAGGAACTTTGAAATGATATATATTATAAAATTATTATAGTATCTGATGTTCACCTGCCTGCTACAAATTTTAATTTACTCGAATAAAACAATCATAAATGTCCAGCGGCCTCATCTTCGTCAGTAATAGTGGACTTATGGTATTAGTGACATGTGGACATGTGATAGGTACCTACATTAGGAGTTAACGAAGTCTTTCAAACAATAATGGTCTGCGATGCATAATTTAACTGTTGATCAAAACAATCTTGAGACAGGTACCTATTACAAGTTGACTATCCCAGATAAGCTACAGCATGTCTTTAGATATTACAGGACGTAACAGAGGAATTTAAAAACTGAATGCAGATTTTGGTCGTTTATTTTTCAGGAAGCAAATGATTCACAGCATTGGTGGGATACAAAGGTCTTACAACACTGGGTCGAATAATTCGATCTCCTGAAATGCTGAATTTTTATTAGTAGACAATTACAACAGCGTAATACATATGAACCCAAATATAAAAACATGGGAAAACAACGTTATAAATACAATCGCTGCAAGGCAGAAGTATAATTTATTTAGTAAAGCGAGTACTCTTGCATTTTATAATTAACTACACACCTTACTAAATCACAATGTCTAATTATGTCAAAAATTATTTATCACATTTATAACATTCTGTACAAAGTAAAAAAATATTTTCATACTTTCACTAGTACAAAATAAAGCTGCATACGGTTGCAACAATATAATATATTCAATTTAGAGAAAAAAAAACAATGTTTAAAGTAAATTAGTTGTTTAACATGTACTTAACTGACGCTCGGTGAATGAAACATCAGAAACTATATAACGAATAAATCATTACACTGTAAAGAAATCGAAACGATATGCAGTTAGTGACACTCGTCGTGTTGCCGGCGGCGGCGGCGGCGGCGGCGCTACTGGTGGTATGCTTACAAACATTATATTTTTAAGTTATTCTCGCTATAATTAATCTATATTTTAACTTCTTTAAATATAATAATAAAAATTGTTACGATATAAATAACACAATTATTAAGTTACGTGGACATACAACCTTCATAAGGAGTGATAACATTGTATTGTACATTACAGTAAGTCCCTAGTAATTCGCCTTACATTTGGTATCTTTGCTAGAATTACTTCTGAAGGCAAAGAGTTTAGTGTTGTATATAATTTTACTAATGACTGCTGGACAGTTTTAAAACACTAGAAACTTTAATATTACTATATAAAATTATTTTATTTACATGACGCTATTAATTTTTGAATCTATACAACTGGAGCATATGGCCCTATTAGCGCCTTATATCATGGAAATATATCATATGAATTTACAAAAAGGAAATCGATTGCATGTGTGCAAAGTAAATTGTATCACTGACCGAATGATTGTGACCAATTGATTCAATCGGAACCCAGATTACACCCAGCACCCACCTATGCGTGATCCATTTGTTTCAATTAAAAAAATATCATTATGAAAAAAAAACAATTATACAACACTTCTAATTTGAACTGGTATCGAAAACGGGGACTCAAAATGCAAAATTGTGATTTGTGACAATGATCATACAGAAACCGATCAAATAACACTAGATATTATATGGGACACTCAAAGTATTACAAATTAATTTACAAATATACTTCAACCTCTAAATATCAACTAATTGTATTATAAACTGCATTATTTACAATATGACCGCCAACGGGGCGCGTCACCTCTCTTACACGTTTGTAAATATTTACAATGACTATGTATAAACACTAACTTCATTAATTTATAGAGCATTCCATTTTCATGAGCTTGATCAAAGTAATCCCTTGTTCAATAGATATAAAATGATTTGTCGCACACACACCCACACGCGGCCATGCGCTCCGTCGCGTCGGTGATCATTTATACATTTTTATGTCACATATTTATACTTCTTAACCATTGAACAAACAGTCCTGAATTTACAAATTGAGTAAATGGCACACACGGCGCCCGTGTAAGCGGCATGGCATAATGTTAAGGTCATCAGTCTTATTCGTACCGAGAGAGAACGAGATTGACAGGACTAAACATAATTTAAACTACACTAACACCAATTCACAGGGAGATTAAAAATATTTTTAAAAATGACCGGGCAAGTCTTTGAATGATTAAAATCCGAGATCAGTCTTGTCTACGATTACCGACCATTGTCCATTGCTTCAGCACAATCCGATTTTTGAACTGTATATTGAATAGTTTAGAAGTCATATGACTCGATATTTACAGATATACGTGTTGAATATTGACTATGTTATACATTAATATGAGAGTAACATGTATAATTATGAATTCGAGAATTCCAGGTCGAGACGTATGTATAACTTGACTTGCGAATGGTTTTTTGGAACAGCAGCAGTAATCGACCACAAACATTGCAACAATCAACTAATTGCTATTGTGAACAATATTATTTTATGAGCATTATCTAAATTATATAAATCTTCCCAACTAGTTAAAAAAAATTGCTGTCATTGTCAAATATTGCCTTTCTTTAAAAATGAAAAAAATAAAGTTTCTTTTCTCTAAATGAAAAAGAGGGTATTTTAAAATTTAAATCTTGACATTGACTTCGAAAAAAAGAAATAAAATTGCAAAAATGATGATAATATAAAATGTAAGTGAAAGGGGCGCTATTTTCCTAACTAATATAAACAAGAGTTAAGAAATTTCCCTTTTGCACATATTATTAAAAAATATGTTAATATCGTCCATTCATGCTTAACATAAACACCAGAATCATTTTATAATAAAATGTTGTTTTCTTCCAATATGTAGCTCAATATTTCATACACAATATCGTTTGTGAAATATTCGTGTATTTACTGTGCATTCAGCCGTTGAAAATTGGCTAGTTTTTTAGTTCTATTTAAAACATAGGACTATCGTTTCTTTGTAAAAGTGGAACTGGTAAGCTACGAAAAAACTACTATAATTTACAGCCAACACTGTACAACTTCCACAGCGCCGCGTTTATCTATCTAAATTAAATTCTCCAACATCTAGCCAAATTTTAAAAACCCCATATGTATTTTCTCTTTTTGTACATACTAACTTGTCGTCTTCGTAACGAAAGTTAATGTAAACTTACACACGTAAAATCCTCAATATTTAAATGATAAAGTATTGGAAACACAAATAAGACTGTATAGACAAAGAAACATTAAGTACAAGATTCACGCTTTACTAAACTTTGTACGTAACGTTTTCTTGTTTGTTTTCATAATTACATTAAATTACATTAGTCTAATATAGAAAATCATGCAAAAAAAGATATTTGAACAAAGCTTTGACATCGGTATTGATAGTGAACCACGAACACTACGAACAAATAAAACACTTTAAAAAGCATTCCAGACATTTCCGAAATTGCTACAAGGACACACGTATGTTGTCAAAAAGCTTAGATACTGCTCGTAATCGATACCAAAATAATACAATTTATATTTTGTTTTTTAAATTACAGATGGTAATTTGGCAGGTACTTCCTTATAATTCCGGTTATTTAAATTCATTTATAAAATGTCGGTTAATTTCATAGAAAATAGTTTTAGTTTTGCATAAAAATATGAATAATTTAGTAAATACATTAATTGCTATTGATTTAAATCTTATGTTAAAAAATTTACATCTTTGCTTTACCTATAGTGATTGGAAACTTTTATGCTTTGAAATGTGACTATTAGTGTTTCATAGTTAAATTTGTTGGCTCAATTACTGTTTGTTCAGTGTTTGTGCCGTTTTTCTAATAAAGATTTGTCGCTACAGCCCGACAAAGAACTTTTATCTTAACATTTAAAATTGTTGCATTACAAAAGCCTAAAACAAACGAATGTGTGCTAACACCGGCAAAAATCCTAACGATATCCTTACCGACAGTATACGTTGAAAAAAAACAAAGGAAACAGATTTGTTTCTCTGAGAAATCCAGTCCCAAATAAATTTTACGGGCTTAAGCTTGTCGAAAAGTACCGATTTTTATGGAATTGATGTACTCTAAACCAACACAAAAAACACCCACATGCACTTTCAAACACAAACATAAAAGTTTAAAACACGTAAATGTATTATACTAAAAAAATATTTAAAAAATCATAAGTAATAAAACTTTGCTTTAGCTAAAAACTTGCAAAAAACACGAATCATCAAATTACTATCTTTAATTAGTAAACAGACTCTAGATACTTTATAGGACCAATATTATATTATGTATTCCAATCATTTTAATCATAAATGATTTAACAATTGTACCCACTACATATGTATAACTTAACATCATCACTTGGAAAAGACTCTCAAAGGGCAATATTTATCTTACACTATAACCTACTACTACTAAAGAACACAAATATTTGTTTTTAATACACTTTAACAGAACAATGTACAGCATTCTATTTCGCTAAGATTTGTGTAATACGAAATGAATCCACTGAATTGACGAAATCAGAGTAGATTGATTGAATAAAAATATTCTATATTATATCTCAAGATCAGTCTAAATGCTTCTCTTATCGTTGACCTTTAATTGTGGGTGATGTAAATCCCATTCAACAATATCACAGTTTTATAATTCAATATGTTTAATGTTATAGTTAATTTTAAAATATTGACAATCCGTTTCATTTGTTTTCATTACTTTTTCCTTTTAAACAACTGTAGCCTATACTGCTGCTGCCATCATTTAAAGTATTGGAATTCTTTACACTCTTTGTTTGTCTAAAGTCATCGACTGTTCATCAGTAATCACACTTTTTATGATTTCAAGAATTCAGTTGCATAAGGTACACAATAACGAAAGTTCACCGATATTAATAATTACGAAAAATGGTCTGTGATAACAAATTGTCAAATTTATGAAAATTAACAAAAAAATATTAAATCTTTTTGAATTTGAAAATTTGAAAATGTCAAAAGGGATCCTTCCAATGATTGTATTTATTAGAAATGAAATGGAATGTGTCATCTGAAAGTCTTTTGAATCTTAAAAGTGCAATTACTATTTAAATCGTTTCAACTTTAGCCACCCATTATACGATAGACAGATAATCTCACATTAGGCTAATATCGTACAACTCTAAATAGGTTTGATCTATGATCAAAAATGTCCTTCAAATTGTGAAGAATTAGTTCCACATGCGCCGAGTATCGAACATAGATTTAGGTTTGACATCTCGTAAGCCCGATACTTTGTTAGTACTGATCGTAGAAGGATATGACGGCGTCCGGGGCGACCCGCGCTCGTCCCGGACGGCCCGATTGCCGTCCGAGTGGAGGCGGTCCGCGTGCGGGCGGTCCGCGTGGCGGCGGCCCGAGTGATGTCCGGCGCGGCCGAGCCGCCGCCACTACTTCTCCGTGGACTCGGGCGGTGCGCCGCCGAAGTCCAGCTGGTAGCCGCCCGCACGGGTCATTTCCTCCATGCTCGGTTCTTTGCATTCGTGGCCTGCGTGTCCCGCCGCGCCACAATTCCAACAGGAAAGTTTCGGCGGCGCATATAGTACGGGCACGAAGCCAGGGTAGGGCGAGGCGGCGGCGTACGGCGGAGGCTCGCCGTTGGCGAAGGGCGGCGGCGGCGGACGGTAGGCGGGAGGCGGTGTGGGGTAAGCGTAAGGACGCCCGTAGGGCAGGAAGGGCACGGGCGGCGGCGCCGTGGGCGCGGGGCGGCGCGGCGCGGGCGCGGGCGTACCGGGCGGCGACGAGGCCGCGCTCGACCCGCTATCCGACGACGACCGCGCGGGGGGACAGTAGGCACCCGTTCTTCTCCGCACGCCGTTAAGTTTTTCTAGTGATCGATACTGTTGATGTACAGCGTTTATCTCACGTAATCTCTCTTCTCCAATGTTGTGCCGAATCTGCAAATGTGAATGGATCGATCTTTTCAGAAGTATACAAAATAGTAATTAATGGTGACATGCCAATAAAATATCACAGACAAAGGTGCCACTAGTGTGACTTTTTTGTTGGGTTTATTTATTTAACAATGGAAACCGAGCCTACAACCCCTTGACTCAGCAGTAAGGTTTACTAAATACTGAACCAACAAAGGACGAATCTACTTTCATGTCAATGAGCAGATTCCAATAATTTACTTTTCTTTGTGGATGAATTTCATCTCTGCTAAACGGACTACTGTAAATATACATGATACATACATACATAATATTAATATGTATTATTCCACTTCATGTTGCTGCTAGTAACTTATAGGTACGAATATCTATTTGTATTTTCAGTTCATACTTGTTGTTTTTGTTGGCAAGAATAGCATGGAAATTTGGATCGAAAAATATTTTTATATACTACTTAGAATCTATGATATTATATTATGGTATCTCCTATATTAAAAATTAAATATTAAATATAATTGGCATCTCCTTGCACAGGTGTTGCTAACGATAGCTGATAGATGTTTATGTAATACATACGAAAGTATTATATAAACAATAATAATAACAAACCACACTTGAATTTGGTAAGTGTCTGTCGCCCAAGGACAAAAACTGGCAGTCACCCACAGTGTCGTCGGTCGCGACACTGTATTAGTGCAGTGCCACAATGAACAAAATGTCAAAGTGCCCAAAAGTCACAGTAGCACAGAATCTTGAGTTACATATATATATATTTTTAAATAGAGTAGCAAACGAGCAGGCAGCAGTCACAATTGGCTGCTGCCGCCATGGACATCTATAACCGACTCCTAACAGGGCTATAGGGACTGTTAGTGTGAATTCAGTTAGTATAAGATGTTAATAAGAATTAGTTGGTGAGTATTCTTCAGTAACGGGACTGCAAGAATGGGACTGCTAGTGATATTAGCCCAGTTAGTATGTGTTAGTAAGTGTTAGTAGTTAATCAATCAGAAGTCGGTCACAGATGCGTTGCTACTCTTGAGGACTAAGATGGTCGCCTCTGGTATACAAGTGGACCGGCAA
>DWGJ01004468.1:0-11584 GCA_018246895.1 Aspitha aspitha aspitha | reverse complement strand
CAATGAGATGGCAAGTTACACTCACTTCTCGACGCGTTTGGCGAGTGAAATATTGAAAACTCGGAATCAGCACACAGCACACAGCTACCCGGTTACCATCACAGGTGTTTAATCGCCTAATTTGCAATTGTGTAGACGTGTCTGGAATTGTTTCACATATTAAAGCATGTACCACCAGTCTATATTGACGACGGCAAGTAATAAAACGACCAACAGCCCGCACACATGCATGCATGTACACACACCAGTGTAGAAGTGTGCACACACACGTTTGTAAGAAATCTAATTTTTACTAACCGTCTTAGTTGGAAATTGAATTGTATTCGCCGATTGAGAAATGTGGAGCTCCCAATGTGGTTTGGAATCTATGTTAATTTCGATTGAATCAGTTCTGTAACAAGTCCAATTTATCTGTATCCAGTTGTCTTAGACTTGCTAGTTTTAGATAGAGAGTACACGTCAGCTGAAACCCATCGCCACACTTAAATTAATTACACTCAGCAATTTTCCGACATGCCTTATCATATCGTCTCGATCTGTAAAGGCTTATCTATTTTATATATTATGGTCTTTTGGGAACTATCCGTTGGTTGGTCTAATTCAATATGATTGTAGTCAAACAAACTATATCTATTTTTTAATTACCATCAAATTTTATTATTACTTTAATTTCACGTAGTGCTCTGATATATCATTTATGGATATGTGTAGTAATGTTTAAATCAGGCATTTGAATTGTACTATACTTAAGATAAATTAATTCAAATCGTTCTATATATACATACATATAAAGTTTCTTAAACCTCAGGAGCACCCTGTAATCACTTTATCATAGCCACAGCCAACATTTCAAAGATGTAACGTTGCTTAGAACGACTAACTGTGACTAACGAGAGACCAAATTCATGAATAATACGCGAACATTTGCTCACATTTTAATAACATTAACATTATCCGAGACTGAGACGCTCCCTTACTCTTAGATACGTGATATATGCGTTACACTGAAATTTATAGTCTTTTTGTGAATTATTATCTTAGACTGATTACTTAAAGTTATTAATAAAAGAGTCGCATTAAAACTTATAACTAAAGCAAATCTCGGTGTAAACACGTAATCAAGACCTTACTGAATACGTTTCCCAATTTAAGGGAGATACACACAGATGCTGGTGGCAGTGACAGGATAGTGGATAACACAAACAAAGCCTCGCTTCTGATTTATTCAAACTAACAATAGAATAGCCCAACATTCTTAAAAAAAATCAGATGTTTATGAAACCAAAAATTTGGAACGGTCGGCCCAGCGAAAAGTTGTCAAAAAGAGCAATTAGTCATGCGGATCATTCTTTGTGTTTGTTAATAAGAAAAACTGTTTTTATGGGAACGATATCGTTCAATATTTTCGGAATGAATTTTCAAATGTAGACGACCTTGCTAATAGCTCCGTGAGAGCGCGAAACACAACCGAAACCCTAACACGAATCAGCAAACGCTACGTGAACAGAATTGAATGCTTTTACTGCACAGTTTGATGGCGGTGCGCGCAGAAACAGAGAATGCAAAAATTTTGAATAAAAGCACGACTGTCAACAACTCTTGTTTCGTAGCGCGACATTGTAGGCACTACGCCGCTACGAGCTACGAGCACGTAGCGATTTTACGTGTTCTTCGGATTTCACAAAAACAACTTTATTACTCTATCAAACTAAATTTAACTTGTTGGCATGTTTTTATATGTTCCAATTTCTGGATATTTTTTATGGTTTGCAAGAAAAGCTTTTTTGCGAATCTTAAAAATTATTGCTTTACGAAATATACTTTGTTATAATTATATTAGAAAGACAACGGCAAACACAGCCTTGGAGTCTCATTAGAATTTAATTTGCAACGATTAATTGTGTTACAGTTACTAAAGTTTTAAGCAGCACCTCAACAAAACGGCAAAGTGTTTAATTAAAGTTTAACAACTCAAGGTTATAATGATAGTAACTTCAACATTTCAACCCCTTGCGCTCGTCTGCTATAAGTATTTAAATGCTAGTTCAAAAGTAGAGATTAGTGTCGGGGATGGAAAAACTTAAAGAGGTCGTGTTCTAGGAATATTCTATGAACAGGTTGGTGTTCTAAAGAGGCAGGTTAAGTACTTTATGAATGAAGGTACTAATGAGAGACGGTGCTCTGAAAGCGGTATCTAAGAACTGTGGAGAATAGAATTCTGAAGTATTTTCTGTGTAGGACCTACGTTAAACCTCCATATTTTACATCTTGTATTGTTATGAAGTGTGCGATTTTTTTATACAGTTAACCTAGCACACAGACAGATGGACATGCACCAGAAACAAAAAGAGAGGACAGTATAACATCAGAGGCAGAGTTATTGCGTTGCCGATTTTGAAGAAGAGTTCTTATCTCGCCTTTTTTGAAAAACAAAATGTCATAGCGCTCCAGGAGTACCTCAATTCCACATTATACACTTGCGTGGTAAGAACAAACATCTGTAATGGTGTTTTACTAACTTTATAAGCGATGGAAATAAAACCAAAAGTTATTGTTTTAATACAAGTGCATCCGAAGATAGTTCTTCGTGTCGGTATTGGCATCTTCGATGACTGATTAAGGAGCTACTGTTGATTAGCTCAAGATTTTTTTTTATTAAGAATATATTCGCTTTTATGAATTACAAATGTATGACCAACACTGTCACAAAACTACTTCGTTTTAAAATGGAAAGCATTTCTTTTATCATTGCCGAAATATTCATGAATGTGGTTTGTAAATAAAGTAAAGTAAACAAGAGCCTGAATTTACCGAACACACAGATGAAGGTAACAAAGATAAACTGAAAACTGAGACAAAGCAAACTTGTGGAACACTCGTACGTACAATAGATAACATTACAATACAGCGCTGAAATACAAATGGAATGTAACGGAGCGCTGCTTCAATATGATCTCGAAGTTGCTTATTAATCTCAATATTCAAGGTGAGTTGTTCGACACAAGTAATCACCACTCCGAATGGATTTGACGTGATATACTCAACGAACAGCAATCAACATCTAACTATTGTACTCAATGCAACTTATATATGTCGCATCCGTGGTCATGAGTACTGTCTTTACGTTGATAAAACATCAACAATGACGTGATTAGAGCTCAGGTAGAGGGGCGGACACTATAAAAGCCGTGCTCTCGTATTATTGTGAAGTTCATTTAATCATTATTATTGTGGTTTCGTCGTTATTATTACGTGCCTCGGTTATTCTAAAGTGATTGGTTTGTTATTATTCATGTCGCAGTAATTCCGTTGGTGTTATTTAATGTCAGTTAGTTAAAAAGTGTACTTCGTCTGTTTCTCGGCTTCATCCATCCTGACGGCCGCAATGAATTAATCGAGAAAACAACGATGGACGCCGATATCAAGCAAAATACAAACAAACTCATATATAACGCGAGTCTACCTGCCCGGGCCCGTGATAGTTGCGTATCCGGCTGAAGATCCTCGTGATGACGGCTGGGTCGTTAACTATGTAGTAGCCGTTGTGCGACACGTGGTAACCAAACTCCCGGTAGAGGCTCTGCAACTGCCCCTGTAGCGATGAGCCTCCGCTGTACAGATAGGACGCCAGCGACGCCACCTGCCGGCGGTCAATCGGAAAGTTAAGTTACAAATGAAGTGTTTTGGATCTCAATTTTCGTATTACATGTTGTTTTTATTTTGACGTTATATCTGGGGACAATTCCACACACGGCTATCCGATCCCAAATTAGGCAATGTAATGCCTGTGTTATGGTGACCGGACAGCTGATACACATACATACGATATAGTACTTATATAGATATTTTTTTTTTTTTGGTTTTGCTGTCGGGGTCTCTGGACCGCGAGGCCGGTGGAGTGGAGTGGAGTGGAGTGGAGTGTGCGAGTAGTTACGTGCACGGCGGCGGTGACTCCGTCCTTGTCTGGCACGCGCCGGTGGCACATGTAGCCGAGCGCCTCCTCGAACGCGAACAGCGCGAGCTTGTCTTCCTTCTCTAGCAGGAGGCTCGTGTTGCCTGCGTACAGATAGAAAGCCGGATTAACCTTGAGGCAGAGTACAACTGCCTAGAGGCCCAGAATCGACACGGGCCCACTGCAGTCCGCAAAAGAAAGTTTTATCGATTGAAAATTATAATCAATAATACTATTTCTCTTTTTTCAACGCATGTCACACTTTACACATACAGAACCATCTGGTATCTAATATTAGAACTAATATAATCATTCGGAATTCGGAACGCAACTGGACTTCATTCGCGTTGGGGGAATCCCGTGCGTTCTGTAAGTTTCCGTAGCGTGATAATAATTTGTATTCCGAAACTATCGAAATACGTTAATTACAATATGTGAGTTTTGCGATTGTAAGATAAATTTAAAAAAGTTTTAGTGTGCTCCGTGTTTGAAGATCATCAAAATCAAAAAATAGGTACATCACATGATTTAGTCAGTCAGAGTAGGTAAAGAAAAGGGGCCCGAAAATTGTATTGCCTACAGGCCCATTAAGGGTTAATCCGGCTCTGGTTTTAACGAGCAATTTATATATCCTCCTTTTTAATTGTGACCAGTAAAGGCTATACCTCCACTACGTTGGAACTTCCAACGAAGAAACCAATCCCTGTTTGGCCTAATTTGAATTCTTGGAAACTTTTTAAAGAGAACCGATATTCACATTAAACTACATCGTAAGCCACATCATCGATTTCCATCAGATGAAATTGCGATCAAAGGCGAAAATAAAAATTAGTCTCTAACATCCGGAGAGGTAGAAATGTGTACAGTAAGCTACGTTTGGTACTAAATTGTTTGTCTTGTGAACGTATTACATTTATCCACAATATTAATTGTGTCTTGTTTGACAATTTGATCTTGGAATGAAGTCGAGTCACTAGTTGACCCATTGTTATTGTGCCATGTCAGTTATTAGAGTGTGTGTGCCATGTCATATTAGAGTGTTGATACTATTTTGCATAACTTTTCAAATGTATTTTTACAGGGACCTGCAGGGAAAGAGTATAATTAATTTTTGCGGCAGTTTGGCTATAGGATTAATGATTCTGGGCGTGATGAGGATAACGGAGTACTCGGATATGAACCTTTGTGCAGTACGAGGTAACATAGTCCATTGAAGACTTTCGATTGAACAGTATTTAATAATCCTTATATACCTATACAAAAATCTCATGTCACGATGTTCGTTTGCGATAATCTCCATAATAACAGAACCGATCTCAATGAAATTTTGTAAATATTTATCGTTTGCTCCAACTTAAAAGATAGGATTTTTTACCTCAGTTGATAATCTCATTTTTTTATTGCAAAATCCATGTTTTCTTATATTTTATAATATAAATGTATGAAATGTTTCGCAGGATTTTTAGTATATTTCTTCATCATGGCAAGCTTTTTCTGGATGAATGCAATATCAGTACAGATTCTTTTTAGTATGAGGTAAGATTATTTGAATAAAATCATAATGTGTGGATTAAAGCATATTACAATTTCTCTCGCTCTATTTAAATATAGTGGTCTTGGTACATCCCAGATCTACAGATTTCGACACAATTTCACCGATCATCATGCAATTCGCCACCAGATGGCGCTACACCACACCAAATATAAAAGTTCGTTCTATATATTCTTTTGTGTTTTCGACTCGGTGATGTGAAAACTGGTATGCAAGCTTACAGTTGGATATACAGTTTAACTGTATGTTGTTTATTTAAACAAGCCTTGCATAAAATACGTTATACGAGTATTATAGAACCTACATAATTCAACGCGGGTGAAATAGCTCCAGTATCAGTTGATGTTATTGAGTCTCATCAAAAATCATCTGTTTCAGACGACCTATTGTGAATAATTATGGCTGGAAGGAGTTTTTATGGTACGCTCTTTACGCGTGGGGTTGCCCGGTCATACTCACCGTGTGCATGGCGATAGTCAACTTCCACCCGGGCGATCACTACAAACCGGGCATAGGTTTGAACAACTGCTGGTTCTTCAGTAAGCAATAAAGCATGATTTCTTTTTTTAATCTAAATGTCACCAAAAACTGGTGTCTCTATTACTACCTTTCACTAGGTACCTATAAATATGACCGGGTCTTTCATGGTTCGTCATTAAATCGATTCGTTCGTCGTCATTAAATCGATCGTCAGCAACAGATCGATTTCACTTTATTTGAATTAAAATAGTTTATTGGCCAGACTACGACAAACGAGTCAATATATCCAGACTAGTTTTTAGCCAGGAATGAAAAGAAACAAGGGGGAATGAGAAATAAATTCTCGTTAAAATATTGAGATATAAACATATTAACGTACATTTGACACGATGCACGGCTTATAGAAATTATTGTTAAATAAAATTTACTTTCAGATATCGCCCAGCAGTGGTACTACCTGTACAGCGTGATGTCTATCCTCATCCTGGTCAACATTTGTATATTCATCTACATTTCTATCAACATTTGGCAGCACACACAGTTCTCTTCGACTCACGTCAAAGCGTTAAGATACAAGTAGGTATATTTCAACCTTTTTATTGGTCCACTGCTGGACTGGGTCTCCTCTCATAGTAAGCGGTTTTAGGCCAAGTGTGGATTGGTAGACTTCGCAGACCTTAGAAAATATTATATACTTTATAACATCTCTAAGGTGTGCAGGTTCCCTCACGAAGTTTTCCTTCACCCTCCTTCATTTTATCTTTTGGTGATAAATAATTTCTGTTAAATTTAAAATGTGATTAAGTGTAATCTGTTTAATTTGCCATTTGTATACAAGTGCAACGACTCACTGCTGAGTCCAGGGACTCTTTTCTGGTCATAAGTCACTGTGATTCTTGAGCGATGGATATTCGGGTTAGTGACCGTCTGTCGTCTAAGCCGCCTGAGAGGTCTCCGGCGAGGTCTAACGATTATTAAGATAGCAACCCGCAAGAACCACAATCTCGCGCGATGGCTTAAATCTTATACTGTGGTAGCTTTATTTTATATGAATTTTATTGATATACAAGTACATAAATAAATATTTTTTTCAGATTCCTAATGTCACTGCGTATGTTCATAATAATGGGGCTGCCTTGGATATTTGAAATGATAGGATCTTTAACTGAGAAGACTATTGTATGGTAAGCATTTTACATACATGAATATCTCATATTATGCACACATATAGTGGTAGACATGTGACGGAATTTTTACATCCTTCAATAATGAAGCAGTATTTTCAAACGTCTTTCAATGAATTCGAGATTCTGGGCGTCATTAATAAACGTTTAATAAAAAACTCATCATCTGTTATATTCATTATGCATTATAAAGTCTTCTGTTTACCGCGGTACAACTAGCTGTCGCGGTTTGAAAGTACATAGTTGCTGACACTAACTACAGGCATACTAACAATTACATTTATGTCAATAATTAGTATTAACAGCCTTAGTTCTCCTACACAAATATTTGCAAAGGCGCGTCAACGATTACTTGTAATTTTCTATTTTCTTTTAAGCAAAAATTATAAATAGCAAAAATTTGGTACTATAACCTTTATTTGCAGGTTCATATTGGATTTTTTCAACATGCTCCAGGGGCCGCTGATATTCCTCATATTAGTGGTATTAAGAAAACGAGTTATCAAAGCTTTGTTCAAAAGGGGCCTACTGGACTGCATCGCGGGCCCGCTCGAGAAATACTTGGCCGTCAAAGATGACGACGAGGCAGGAGTCATGCAGCACACGGTTGACGTCACGATGGACGAGAGGAACGGAATCTGAATTGTCTGGTCGTTATTTATTTTCAATATTCTAGTCAGTCGGTGTTTTCAATGAAAACACAATAATATGCGTTTTATAACTACACGATAATTATTTAAGGATACAATCAATAAGTGAATGTTAAAAACAAACTTTTTAAAAGCAAGCTTTTATTAACGTATTAGTTTTCGTACTCTCCTCATCAACAAGCCCTTTCATTTAATACCCATAATGCGGTAGTGCAGAAAAAATAACAAGTCCGCCATCTTCTATGATCCGTCATATTGGCAATAGAATGACATCACATAGTTACGCATGCATTGTAATCTAGATTAAGCGTCTATACCAAATTTCAGCTAAATCGGTTAAAGATAACTGGTCTAAAATTTAGTCGCAAGGCTCCCGCCCGGATAAAAATATGTACATATATGTACATACCAAGTTAAGAAAAAGCTTTTAATAAGGCCATATGTATACTGTACAATGGTGTAACATTATTTTTATAATTTACGTAACAATAATATTTAGTTAATGGATTTAGGTCTTTGACAATAATTATCACAAAGTAATGTGTCCTAGCTATTTATGAATTACGGATCTGTATAGTAATAAATACAATTTTTATTTCATTTCATTGTGTCAATAAATTACATGCATTTTCTAATTTTACACTGCCTTAAGTTTTATTGTAAACACCTACAAAACGCCCACATATTTTATAGTTAAGATGTTATTTTATTGTTTATTGTCTTGGAGAATTAAAATATTTTTATAATGTTAACGACTTATATTATTCCTCGCAAATTAGGTACCCTATAAACAGACTTATACTGTATGTCGTTATTTTGGAAGTCTGCTAAAAAATGGGAATCTTTACTTTAAATAACATGTTTAACAAGTCCAGCGTTAGTAATACATTTAATATTGACATGCTGAAGTTACATTATTGCATAATGCGTATTTTAATGACAAATGATATGATGGACACATTTATTTTTCTTTTCCATCAAGCGTTTCCCCGTGAATGGAAAGTTTTGGATGCGGCTTACGTTGCAGCACGCTTGCCATAAGGCCTATTCGCCATTGTTTTTTTTTCAAAACAAAACAAACTACTTTAGTCCTTTATTATACTTTTGGAAGATCTGACGCAGGAACTTCGAAGAGGGCAGGTTAAAAATTCTTTTGTTTGTATGCAAATAAGAAGAGTCGTTAGATTATTTTGTTGTTGACTAAAACTAATAGGTATAATATGAATAACATAATCTTCGGACACCTCACACCATACAAAGGTCAGCCGCAGAAGAGGAGGTTGTTTTTGTTCTCATGTTGCTGTTATTGTTAGATTTTATTTAAAAGGTGCTCCCTTCCATAAAAGTTAAACACAATGGCGTAGGTCTTTTCAACCTGGTTTATCGGAAGTAGCTAACCTATCAGTCGGATTCTTTTGTTATTGATTACCACTATTGAGATGGCGTGAAGATTTATAAGTTTTGCATGGCTAGACTGTTTCTTGAGTCTAATAGTTTGTTTATTGAATGTATATCTGGCGATACGGGAGTGTGCTTTGATTCCCACTCAGGATAAATATTTGTATGTATATCAAGATGTCAAATTATACATATATGTATGTAAATAGTTTATCACGACTCTGGTTACTAATGCACGAGTTCGAGTGTTTGTGTCCCAATATGGTAAAGACACCTTAATAATTTTCGTAGTCCTAGATCACATTGACTGCAGGTAAAAAAAGGTAAGTCCTTCCTACGCAAGTTACAGCTGTTGTATCTCATATATATAAAAATTCCGTGTCACGATGTTCGTTTGCGATAATCTCCGGAACCACTGAACCGATTTCAATGAAATTTTGTACATATCTATTATTTGATCCAACTTAAAAGATAGAATAGTTTTTATAAAATAAGCTAATAATAAATGTCAATTGTCAATAAATTTTTACATAAAATCAATTGTTGAACACACGACCATTGTCATATTTGACATGTATGTATAACCACCGCAACGCGTGGTCAGGTCCACTAGTGTGTTATAAAAATTTCATCCTTAAATATACCTTAAATTGTATACAATCCAATCCAAGAACATATCGCTGCTCCTCATGAATACTCACACAACTCAAAATTTTGAAAATACCTGTTTATATTCAATTCAATTCAAATTCTTTTATTCATTATAAGGTATATATATACACTCAACACAAATAAATCCAAAATATTCCTTATTTCATACTCTGTAAGAATCACATTCATAACGGAAAAACGGGCATAATGGCGCGCAAAAATGTCGTTTTGTGATTGGTTATTTTCAAAAAAATTGACTTATTTTGTTTAATTTTCGAAGGGTTACCCTGTAAAATGTGGATTTTCGATTGTGCGAGTATTCATGAAAAGCAGCGATATGTATAACGAAAAATAATAAAAAAAACTATTGAAAGTTAACGATTAGGTAAATAGGCTGGTCTAATCAAAACGGTGTAAAGGAAGTTTTAAAAAACGGAGGAAATGAGTTTTTCATTTCGAATTGAAAATGAGAGGAACAAAGGGTTGTGATATCAATTGATTGCTAGTTTCGATTAATATCTGCGAATCAAAGGGAACACTGGCCGGTGAATAATTTTTATTCTTTACAAAAAAAAAACAAAAGCATCGCGAAACAAGCGTCCATTGCGACCGGAAATTTTACACGAGACTAAGGGTGCGTTTCCACCAGGGCTGTGCGAGGATGCGTCGCGAGGAACGCGTTTGTTGAGAACCAATAGGAGAGGCACCTCGCTCCGCTGCGCGAGCGTACTGAGCGAGGCTAGGTGAATGAAGGGATCCTATTGGTTGTTAACAAACACGTTCCTCGCTACGCATCCTCGCTCATCCCTGGTTGAAGCGCACCCTAACCCGGACTGTATTGTAAATTGTAAACTGAATATTACTATTATACCACCACGCCAGAAATATTTGGCGCTTGGTGTTTTCTGTTTACCCCGTTGGGGACCTGGCGTGATGGTAATAACAATATGATTTCAAGAAAATCTTGAAACCAGTACCAGCTTTATTTAATGCCAAATTAAATAAATGAATATTACTATTATACCACCACGCCAAAATATTTGGCGCTTGGTGTTTTCTGTTTACCCCGTTGGGGACCTGGCGTGATGGTAATAACAACATGATTTCAAGAAGATCTTGAAACCAATACAGGTCCATTTGATGCCGAATTAAATAAAGCAGATTCCTATACATTTATAAACACTTATTATGTACAATGTTCCTTCAGAAACAAAGAAAATATTAATTTCTTAAGAAACATAGTCGAACCGCAACGCCATTTCCGCATTCACAAACCACTAACCCATTCGGTCAGTCCAGCATGTTTAGGCATAGCTAAAATCAGAACAATTACAGGATATAGCAGATAATACTGAACTCAACAAGGAACTGACCAATTGTTGACTATAATAAAGATTACGAAACTACGTCATCGCTTAAACAAAATGTCCGCCTGACTAGCATACTCAACGGTATTGATAAGAAAGAAAGAAAAGAAAAACGTATTTATACATACATACATACATATCGTCACGCCAGATCCCTAACGGGGTACGCAGAAAGCAGCTAGTGTTGATCTGTTTTGTCCCATTTCCCTACTCATCATTGTTGTTAGATTAGACGTAGGTGTCAGGCAGACCAAGTCTGTCCTATCTCGACCGAATAGGTCAGACATTGGCTGATGGGGGAGTCAAGAGCCTCCGAAACCGGCGTGTATGTAGGAGAGTGATGAATGTAG
>DWGJ01004467.1:0-11584 GCA_018246895.1 Aspitha aspitha aspitha | reverse complement strand
CCTCTCGGGTGCCACACGCCATACACAAAAGATATCCATGGCACCACTGTGGTGCCATTCGCACGGAATCGGTTAAGCTTAAAATACCAAATATATACCAAATAAAATTAGTTATGGCCCCAAGGCTTCGAAGTTTGGAGACCCCTGCTCTACAGCATATACTTCTATGCAAGAATATCACTATTCCAATCAAAGTACTGGGCGTGTTAGTTGAGTTGAGCATTCTGTTGGGGTGTTTAAATTTAAACAAATGACGGTAGAACGTGTAAGGGGATATAATATTAGACTCGCCTATACATGTAGCTTGCGGCGGAGGCTCTAAGCGGCCGCCTTGTCCACCATATCGATGTTGATCTTGTAGAACACGTACGGGTAGTACTCAGACTGGCCGAAGCCGAGGCCCGCCAGCTCCGCATTCTGTACAAACATTATATTATTATCGATATTAGCTGCAACACTAACAATATCCATTGCTTTGCGTGAGTGCGAGTCTGACTGTTTGTGATTGTGCGCGTGTGAGTGTACGAGTGTGTGTGTGCGTGTGCGTGTTTGTGTATGATGTGCGTGTGGATGAGTGTTTGTGTACGTGTGCGAGAGTACGACTGTGTCTAATAATAATAATAATAATACTTTAATGCATTTGAATTTAGGTACATTACAATGTAAGTAGCCAGAGCCTCCTTTTTAGCAACAATATGCTTGTGTTAGCAGGCTCTAGCTCTTCCGCAGGGTGTCTGTGCGTGTGTTTGTGTATATATGTGCCTGTGGATGAGTGTTTGTGTACGTGTGCGAGGATACGAGCGTGCGTGTAATTGTAATTGTGATTGTGTGTGTGTGTCTGTGTGTGCACGTATATATTTATGTGTGCGCGTGTGCACTGACGTCCTGGGATACCAGTGTGCGTGTAATTGTGAATTGTGACTGTGTTTATGATTGTACGTGTGTGTGTCTGTGTGTGCACGTATATATGCATGTGTGTGCGCGCGCGTGCACTGACGTCCTGCGCGGCGGAGCCGTGGTGGTGCGCGGAGTGGTCGAGGTGCGCGTACAGCTGCTGCAGCGCGTCGCGCAGCCGCTTGCCGCCCTTGCGCGCCGGGACCATCACCACCGCTTGGAAGTTCACCGGCAGACCGTACCTGCGAGACACACACACACGCCGTATTATCAAACGTTGCCCGACTTCGCGGTCGAGCGGTTAGAGACTGTGACTGACAGCAAAACCGGAGCTCGTGGCTCCGATTCCCATTCCCGTAAATTTACGAAAACTAAGATATTTTATATTTTTGAGTCATTATTTTGTGATAAAGAATAAGAAATTGTAAAAGTTATCATAAACTATTTGAAGTTGGAGTTTAACCTCGAATAACTTTTAAACGAGTTAACTTAGCGAAAAATCATTTCAGACCTTTTTTGTAGATCGTTAAATTTCCTACAAGAATATCTATTTATTTTTACTAAACATTCATTCGTTCGAGTGCATCAAAAATCCAAACAAAAAAAAAAATTCTTATGTTATTTAAATGGGAAATCAAAAATCACAACAAGGCACCTCTTAATATTAATATTAAGGGCTGAAACTTTACCGGAATTTTTTTTTTGTCATCTTGAACGATATTTTCGTAGTGGCTAAGAAAAAAAAATTAAAAGTTTTTTTTGGCCCACCCTAATATATATATATATATATATATGTATATGTATATATATAAATCCCATGTCACGATGTTCGCTTTCGCTAATCTCCGAAATCACTGAACCAATTTCAATGAAATTTTGTTCATAGCTATTATTTGATCCAGCTTAAAAGATAGGATAGTTTTTATAAAATAATAAATAATGAATGTCAATTGTCAATATATTTTTACATAAAATCAATTTCTGAAAGCACGATATTTGTCATATATGATTTGACATACTGTAACCACGGCAACACGTAAAAGTTTCTTATTTTACGTACAAAACACTTGTGAACTATTATTTTCTTGTAACTACAAGAGCTCATATAAAGCGTATTTATGTATGTTAATAGTTTGTTAGCGGAGGCAAATTCTAGTACATCATTATCAAATTATAACCCTCATCTCACAGTATCAAGCGTAGACGTTAAAATTAACGATAATATAATACAAATTTCCCTAATCGTCGAATGTAAATGCTGCGTAATGGAAGTCATCCCTTTATTAAGGCCCTGTCATCCGCTTCGTCGGTCAAAGATTATGAATTTAGGCTAATCGTAAATAAATATACGCAACTGCGTTCAGACAAAGAAGTTATATTTGAAATGAGCTCGCTGCTTTTATGAAAGCTACTGATACTAATGGCTTTTTAATATAATGGTAACATTTCTTTAAATGTAATATGGTGCAAAATATAAACAGTTTTTATTATTCTAATGTTTCATGGTTGATCATTAAAATTTAACACTATTCTCATGTTTTCACTAACAAAATTTCCCCGTCATTGCTTCGTTCAATCCCGATGATTTGAGTAAACAATCACTTAGGAATCACCTAATATACCTACCGACCTTAGCTGATCATAAATGCCGAAAATTTGGACATTCTTAA
Source organism: Aspitha aspitha aspitha (assembly GCA_018246895.1). Lineage (NCBI taxonomy): Eukaryota > Metazoa > Arthropoda > Insecta > Lepidoptera > Hesperiidae > Aspitha > Aspitha aspitha. Next base: position 9,020 of record DWGJ01004467.1, on the reverse strand, counting down.
GTAGTCTATAATTTTTAGTAAAAATATTTCTAGTACCTATCTCGAAATAATAAGAGATTAAGCTATGAATCCCTGTTATCGTTTTTTCCCGGTCGTCAAATATTTCGTTGTAAATTTAAACGTTGACCGAAAAAAAAATTAACGAAAGTTACTCGTCGTCGGCTTGGCTTTGCGACTGTAAATTTTTTATTACACGCCACCCTGGTTTCACAACTTTTTTATGCCGTTGTGTTTAAATTTTTTCATCATGAAAATATACACAACTATTCTGTTCATTCATAATTGGTTGCTTTTATTTGAAACTGAATGATAAATATTTTTTGTGATACAATTTATAGTCAGATTATTAATTGATTAGTAATAATGATTTTAAAAAACTCAGAAGGTACCGAGTTATAGAAAATTTTATTTTTATTTGGCAAAATTGCTGATACCTTCACTACTTTTAGAATTTCAACAGTCGCTTATATGTATGTATGAATAAAAATAACATAAGAATAAATTAGAACGTATACTTGTTGAGTGCAGACATGCCACAAAAAATGAAAATAGAGCGTTGAAAAAAATCATTTAACAATTTCAACATAATTAAAGTTTTTTCTTCGTTTTAGTCCTCACTTTTACCCGAGATTCGTAAGATCGCAAATTAGCGTTAATTCATTGAAATCTGTGTAAAAAATTCTTAAACAGAAATTATAAGCAGCCTGGACTATTTTAAATTATTACAATGAGCAGCCAGTTATCTTATTATTATTTTAAGCGAGTTGATTTAAAAAAAATCGCTGTATAGGCCAATGAACTTAAGGTCGAAAATCGATTTTCATATCTTTGATTAAACGGTCATGGGACACTTCATTAACCAAAATCCTAATACTATTTCTATTAATGTGATCTAAAGAGATCATGAGAGAGAGTATACATATATGATCTATATACGGCATTACCAAATCAAAGTTTTAATTTAATAATACCGACTTACTTATATCTAATATCGAATTTTCTGCATGCCAAAGTTCGCCCTAGATACGTAATATAGACTAAGATTAGCCGGAGGATTGTACCCATCTTTGTAATATTGTAATATAAAGATTACGTGGGTGCGTATACTTATTAAATACATACAGTTTTCCAGAACTGGATTCCTAACGGGTAAAAACGTTTCCGTGATAAATTTATAGATTCAATTAAGTACATATGCGTGGATTCAATAAAACACACATTACGTTTTATGTTCCAACTTCCAAGTATACAATACAGTTCTAAAGTTCGAAAGCAATAATTACTCAGATTACAGAAGGAAATTGGCTGATAGTCTCACCAGGTTACTTTGAGCCTTTCTTGCTTCAATAATTATATCAATATACGAGTACATCATGCTTAAGGTATGTATTAAAACTATAATAACATATATGTATGTTGGTCGTCGCGAATATAAGGCATTCGTGACTTCATTTTACATCCAATTTTTCACATTTTAATCGAAACGTTTTACCCCTTACCCCCTTTATTGGAATTGAACCCTGTAGTCGTGTTTCTCTCCAATTTATAACATATTAAACTTAATGACACACAAATTTTCTTTAAATAGGATCGGTCGATACCGTGAAAATATTTCAAAGTTAAGCCGTCCAATTTTTATTCATCGTTCCAATATTCGCAAAAGATTATCAATAACCTGGCAAGATTGCATCCATTTTATTTCATTTACCTCACCCAGGCTTTACCCCAGTTAATATTCAGAATTAATGTTTGCGTATCATGCAATGTTTCAAGTTGGGTTCGTTTAAAAACATATGTGTACGAGTTTATAAACAAGTTATTAATATACACATTACTAGTCGTTTTAGAAACTAGGAGATGTAATGATGCTACGTTATTTAATTTAAGTTTCGACTCACGCCATCCACTCCGCTCTCATGTCCATTATGTTGTCTGTGATAACGTTGGAAACTCCGCTATTTTAGGTGATATTTTATCTCACTTCACAAAAGTTTCGTCAGCCAACAAGATTAAATGCAAAGTTTAAATTAATTCTAGGCTCCTTGAGGAGATACTCTTTCGGATAAAAGGAGGCTATGTATATAGCTATTTATTACGATTAACGTTTAAATATTCATATCTACACTCGCTCGGGAATAATATTGAATATTGAGCGTGTTCGAATGTTATTACGACAAGCCAAAGGCGGCGGATTGAAAAACCTCTGAATCCTTTATCAGCGCGCCACAGCCGCCGCCAGTTCGAAAACATTGTTGCATTTTCATACACTTGCTCAATTCGGGAGTCTGGGTGGACTTGTTGACTTCAATATTTTTAAATGAAAATCATTAATTTTTTTAATATACTTCTGCCTTATTTATTCTAAGGGTATCATCATATAATTCTTCCCTTTTTATCTACACCTATGAACTTATCATCTATGAACCCATACTTTAAAAGATAGAATAGAATAAAAGATTGTAACTTTTGAAACCACAATAAAAATTACATCATTTTAAAAAACCAAACAGTGGAGTGAAATCCAAGTATCTTCACTGACTGCCATTAATACAAAGGTACATTTCATAATTCAGTTATGTACTCGTATTTTATCATTTTCTAACTTTTATCTTTAACTCTATATGAGACCTACTATTATAATTTTTTATTTAAAACGTTCAAAAGTAAAATAATCTTCCGACTGTATCATTACAAAAACTTTATTTCATTTTACTTTTCAAAGCGAGCCGAGTTTGAATGTGAACCTAATTATTTCATTCTTTACTAAAAGGCCTCGGAGAGGAGCGAACCTTTTAATTTTGAATTTCGCTCGTCGGGAAACTGCAGCAACTGAGACAAAATAAAAAGCCCGGAATAGTGTGTACTCGCCGCTAATTGAACACAGTAATGGGTGAATAAATTTGTTTGGACAATAAAGACGGTTAAAACTGAACTATGTCCTATTGTTGGGGTCCAAATTGCTAATTTGACCGCGGAGATTTAATTATGCATGCCACCCGGCAGCGTGGGGGTCATAAAGAGGGTGTCACAGGCAGCCTTGTTTATAATGTAGCGAGTAACGCGCAATGCGACCCGTCCCCGCCCGCGCCAACTATTCACTTTTTATTACACCAAATTTTGCGGTTCATGTACATGTTGGGTGGAATGTGTCTACGAGCAGTTATTGTTTTAAGCACCTAGAAGCACTGTAATTATGACCCCCGAGTTAATTATTAATTCGTCCCCTTAGCGTAAGCGAAGCCTATATCTGGCGAGAATAGTCAGAACTTCAAAGCAGTTCTATTAATTCTTAAATAGTTTAGGGTATGTCCCAGTTTAATAGAATGTAGGTTTATGTTTCCACTTTATTAATGACTGTTTAATGAACATTAATAACAAATTAGATTGTATTTGTGCTTATAATATAACATAATGAAAATTAAATTATATTCGCTGATAGATATTAGGATTTGCCTAATCTGTTTGTTGTCATTTCCAAACAGAACCCATTACTTAAGCTCTTCAACTAGCGATGTTAAAGAGTGTTTATAAGAAATTGTTACTTGTATTGGCAATTCCAATTTCAAAAATGTCTGAGAAGTTTTCATTGCGAATTTCGGATAAATTCACTTTAGAAAAATATGTTTTAATAATTTATACAAGGTATTCTTATAACTTTTCGGACGAGTTCCTCATATCTGAAGTAATATTCTGCGAGATTATACTTCACGAGAAGATAAAGCTTCATCACGCTGCGTGCGACATGCTAGATTACACATGCCTCAGCTATTTGTCCGTGACTTGGGCGTTCATGTACGATCTCCTACATCATCTTTCTCTGATACGGGTGTGCGAGAACAAGAAAGCTCGAGGAACCAATTTACTAGTACATCATACTGGCGAAATATTAATAAAAACATTCAAAAAGCGGAACGAATTGGGTATAGGTATAGGTACTTTTTTAAATAATACAGAGCGAATCCTGAGTCTATATAAATGTTTGCTTTTGAGAATATTGTCACATTTGTTGCACTTTTTGATTAGTTCATTTAGTCGTGTATATGGTGGTGATAGGACTATAGGACTTGACTTCTCATTGCCTGCATTTCCTCCAATTTGCTCCACATCAAATAATTCTGCGCCTGTTCTACGTGATATATGGTTAGTTATCTTCGTTATGCGTTGTCGCCTTTCAGACAGCTTCCGACAGCGGACTGCAGCAAATATCAACCCGTCTTTATCACTTTTATTCCAGTGCAGAATACGTCCCAAGTGTCGTCGATATACGCAAGGATCCAATACCCAGCGATATGACATGGAAAAGGATTGCCCCTATGCCATCGTTGTTAGATTTGAACAAGCATGTACAGCTTCGGAACGCAATGTTCGACCGAGATAAATGCATTTTGTGAAAATAAAGCGCACACCAGTCTACGTTCGGTAACAACTCCGCACTGCATTTTAAATACAATATACGTGTAAATGGAACAATTTGTAAAATACGTCCAGACTTTTCAGAAGTAAAACAAGTTTACAGATATATTGGTAACTTTAAATTATGATTCATTATTTGCTATGTATAACTTGTGTACAAAAAGTTTCATTGTATTGTAGATAGTTAATTATTTTATAGGACCATGCTCTCATAGTTACGCTATACGCAAACGCTCCCATTAAGTACATACAAACGCACACGACAATTGTGTAACATTACATTTTAGCTGCGAATGGAACAAGTGGTGTGGAAAATGTTGAAACGAAGCGTATTCCTGTCTAGTGTTCAGCTATTCGATTTCTCGAGTACGTTTATTAACATTCAGCGTTTCAGTAGAATATATTATTATTCGTATTTTTAAAAAGAACTATATGTTCATTACATGAACATCCTCGTAATATATAACTATAATAAATATCGTATAATTATAACTATTTTTAACTTTTGGTCTCCACAATACGATATATACTTGTACATGTAAACTTCATTGTGCATGCTGAAGTCTGCTGACATTCGCGGTTTCATTCAGTTATGTAAAATACGAAGTGTGGCATCGCTGGCGACAGTCAAGCCGAATTAGCGCCCCATGCCAAGAAATGTCAGGACAAGCAGAGGCAACGAGGCTATTTAATACAAATATACTGTAGTTAATGTAGGACGCAAAATAAGAACGCGATAGGCTTGAATTTCTTAACAAATTACATACATCTTAATATGCGCTGTAGTATAATAGATTTTATACCACAAGTGCAGGAGGCCTAGAGCATACTCCGCTATACTGCTCCAATACCAAACCACGGAGATGCGGCTTAGTGGCCAACCCGTCCCTCAGATGTTTCTTAGCCACCTTTAAGACATCTGCTAAGATTGAACGATTGTTACCTAATGACAACAACTGCTACTGATTATTTTATATGAAACTTGACATATATACATTATTAAACATGCATCTAAATTGTCGAAACTTAGATGTTGCATGTTTTAGTCCTAAGGGTACCATCGACAAACATCGACGAGGTGTCCCAACTTAGACGACAGAATCAGCATCGGCTCCGTCACTGACTGCAGGCAAGACTTTATTCATACATATTAATTGACCAGTCACCATTAACACTTAATATTACACCCTAAACAAGCGCTAAACAGTAATAGAAAAAAAGGAACTTGTAATACAACATTAAGTATATAGTTTCTCGTTATCAATGTATACAAGCCCAAGGTAAATAACGTGTATTAGACTACACTCTGCCTAAGCGTTCGGCAAAATTAAAAACAAATACCAGCGCGGTTAAAGTCACTGTACTGGCTCGTATTCACGGTATCTACAAACAGTGAATATGAACTTCACGCTGGAGGCAACATCACTGTGTATAGTTCAGTTTTAATTAAAAGTATAGTTAAGTATGAAAATATCATGATAATTTCCTGAACTCGATGAGAACTTCTTCATTTTGAACAACCAATAAGGCTGTATAGATATTGTAGCATAGTTCTAAATGACGTAGAGTGCAGCAGAAGCATCACAGCTGCATCTATCTCTGTCGCTAAACAGCTATGCTTGCATTGTGTTCTGACTTGAAAAGGGTGATTGATAGACACTAATATATAAGGCATTAAAACTTATTCCTCACCAAACTCTTAGTAATAAGTACGCTTTGGAATATAGGTATACTATGTATTTACTCATTGTTACTCCTGTATCATACGACTATTTTTGTGTAGTTTCAGTAACTGGATACCTAAGTAGGTATTTAAACTGATTTATTTTCACATCCATATTCCATTTGTAGATCAACTTCATACTTTTTTCTTCAGTCTAAGGCACTCTACAGCTTTCCATGTTATCTCAAGTGTCCGGTAGTTTTGAAGAAACTTGTGTTATAATGCTGTACTAAAGTTGTCCCGCTGTACTAAAGTATTCCCGCAATCACTTCCCCAATGAACACTAGTCTGCTGATATTTTTATAAGCTTTATTAATGGTTGGTTCCGGATGCCACTTGTGGCTCCTGCCTGCAATTTTACTACGTAGGGTAGGTTTAAAAATTTGTATGAATTCATTTCATTGCTTGAAAATACTCCTTTGATTTTATTTAACCAAAGACCTAAGATAATTTGAAAGACATTTTCATTTACAAGCTAGAGAATTCTAAGCACAGGAAGAAATTATTTTGGTACATATTGAGGGGTAAGGTAACGGCGATACAAAACACATCAAACTATGGATGTAAATGTGATTTTGAACATTTACTTGTGTGCCCTGCACCTACTTACTACACACAGTGAATTATCGAACAAAACAAATCTGAATTCAATAGAAAGTCACGTGCACTAGCAATAGCCCGTACATCATTATTTGTTTATTATTATAAATGTTTGTGTCAGAAGCATTACATGCGATATTCGTAATGTATTCCAAGTATGTGAAACGTGGCGTGGCAATGCCGCAGACACGACGTACTCGCATGCCAAGATATATCCAAAACACGTATGTAATTTAGTATCATCCACAAATGCCAGCCGAATTGACTTTATCCAAAAACAACATTTTTTTAAATGATTATGATTATGATTAGACACCGCTGCCGAATTCAGTGTTGCAGATTGAGAACAGTCTTATTAGGTTACACAGTGAACACGGTGAACAATGATATTATATATTAAGTTAACTAAACTGTTAATAAAATAATTATTACACATTTTTGATATATTATTTAACAGCACGGGTGCCTCCCAGGCTGCGAAAGGCCTGTAGCATACTCCGGCACGCTGCTCCATTGCGGATTGGAAGATAAATAAATGGTTTAGAATTTATTTCAAAGCTCGCTATCTGTTAATGTTACAGTTGCTCTCATAATCACCACATTTTAAGGTATTTTGTTACATAAATTATCTGTATTTATGTATGTACAGTAAATTTGATTATAAAAATAAAATAATATACACATTACTTTGTAATTGTGTGAAATTTCTATTTACATTTGTGCTATTTATATATCACTATAACGGTAAGAAGCGTCGTATCTTATTAACGGTTCATGCCAAGAAATGTCACAACGAGTAGCGTCAGTTAATGCAGATGTTCTGTACCCAGATGTTGAATTAGACTACTTTAAGCTTTACCCACACGGTATTTTCATACCTACATTTCCTTTTTTTCTCGGAAACTTTTATAATATACACCATAAATCGATAGGTAAAATAGAAATACACTGTTACAATGTTACATTAAAATTACAACTGTATCTACATATTTAAAGGTGAGCTATTTATGAACAAAATCAATGTTTGCAAAAATGCCGTATTTCATAATATTCTTAATATTCCATTTCAAAATATGAATGGCAAGAGATGTCCTCCGATCGTCCCTCGGGGCCTCACATGTCCAATAAATCGTTGACAATTAATGTGTTTATTGTACGCTCAATAGACAGCATCGAGCTTCTATAGAGTAGTATACTCGTATTTATTTACGTTTCACCTGTATCGGCGACCGCTAATTGCAACGCTTAAGCAAAACGCAAATTGATTAGAAAACAATTATTTTAAACACTTTTTACCTATATTCACGTAAAGACGCTAACGTTTGAGAAAAGGTAAATCGTAATATGAAAGGTGTGCGACATGCACTTGAGCGTCACCTATGTGACTCTTAAACCTCTGCGCGATATCTCGATAAAACGAGGTCCACTGGGCTGAATCAATAGTTATTTATAATTGGCATTAAGTAGGTACGTAAGATAAAAAATTTGATTTACACTACAATTGAGGTAGAAAAGCACAGCGCGCGTTTTCTCCCGGTTATCAGGGTTGTCCCGACGGGCGTCACCTGTCCAATAAATCGTTGACAATTAACGTAATTTATTGCCCGCTCGATTGACATCGCCGTGATCCTGCGAGCTTCGATAGTTTCTGTTTCAATTTGTTTCTCTTTGGTGCAAAGCACTGTAGGTACATTGTTTACGTCATCTTTACAAAAAGTGACAATTCCAATTGTGTACTTGGTACAAATTACCTACATTCAAGATATTATGCTAAGAGATATGCTAAGAGAACTGAAAATACAATATCAAAAACAAATATATTTTCTACAAATATAATTTTTCAAAGAACTATTGTAATAACTATAAGTTGTGTAGCCATTTGTATACATATTTTCGTAATATTCATTGCATATGATTATAGAGAAAGCCTCCTCGACATCGCAATTGCGCCCCTACACTTCCTACTGTAGATGTCAAATGATCGTATCTATACACATGTACAAACGTAAAAAAAATATTTGAGCAGTGTTTAATACTACCTCTCAAGCAAAACACATTTTATTACATTACATTCCACAAAAATCTGTTCTGTACACAATTTTATTACTTGATCATATAGTAAAACATTTTCGATTCGACATTAAGAAAGAATATTTGATATTCGAGGAAGATTAATTATAACTTTACAGACCCTCGTACGAATGCAAATGTACAAGTTTGACGAGTTTTATTAACAAACGTGCTTTATATAAAGTTGCCCGTAAAATTTCATGCTCGAGGGATT
>DWGJ01004466.1:0-11586 GCA_018246895.1 Aspitha aspitha aspitha | reverse complement strand
AAGTACTATATCGTATGTATATGTATGTTTCCGGTCACCATAACACAGGCATTGGATTGCCTAATTTGGGATCAGACAGCCGTGTGTGGAATTGTCCCAAGACTCCAGTTTTTTATTGTTCGTAATCTGTAACCGCGAACAAGGCTGCGAGTGCTTCGAGGTGTACAATATTAATTGGTACAGTCTTAATTCGCAATAAGACAGCAGTTTGGAAGTGTCTCGCGGTGGCGGTGAGGCCGCGCGGCTCCTCATCGTCGAATTAGTAAGTTTTGATACAATTTTAAATGAGTTTCCGAGACACTTGTGAATTAATACACGGCGTGATTTGAATTTCGAAATAAGTAATATTTTCAGCGAGTTGTATGGATCTTTTTCTCAGTATATTGCTGTTGTTATTGTCACATTCTGCGATGATATTTATTAGTTTACAACAACACATGAACAGCATGTTGCAAGAGAACATAATCGTTTTTTGCTACTGTAGCGAGTCAGTACACGAAATGTTGTTATAGTAGGAGTCACCAACGGCTATACTCTGCGGTGTTCCATCAACCGAAGGATTTGTTTCAAAAACATGTTCCTGCAAGTGTCGCAAGCTAAATAGCGCACCGTCGAATTTCACTTGAGATTACACTTGCGAATGCAAGCACAGCAGCCGTCTTGACAGCGCGCCTGACACGTGTTACTCGGACGTGAAGTTAGTAGTTTAGTACAACGTAGGAGGTTTAACTGTAACATTTGTAACAGTGACTACATTTCACTTGTAATATTAATGAATTCCAAAGCGGTTCGGGTTCGTTCGCTACTCTCTTTATATATAAAATAAGGTTCGATATTAATGTTCCATTGTTTTTGTTTCAAGCCTATCCTTGTTCGACTGCTCGATCCGGATTCGCTCTCCCGTAATGAGGATAGAGACCTATTCCCAAAAATAATAGCGTAAGGTTGCAAACATTCACGTTCGCTATGTTTTTAGTTTTGTAATCAGATAAGTACATAATGTTTAGCTTAGCGCAGAATCGCGAGCGAAGCCAGAGTTGTGGAACAGCGTAAACACAAATATAAACTAGTCGGGCTATTCCGCTATTGGACTTTGACAACTCAGTCACGAGGCAGATTTTCCAAATTAAGTCACAAAAGTTCGTAGTGCGTGTGAATCCGTTCCATGTGTAACGTTGACGTTTTTTTCAGCCGCCACCGAGCGAGCCCGCGGGCCGAACACTCTACTCGTCTCTCTTTGACCTTTCGATCCGTTTGTACCCTTTGTAAGCTATTGAACCTAAAAATTATTTATCAACTCATCGTTAATGGATGCAGGAGAACACACAAAGGACTTTTCGCAATTTTTTTTATCACGATAAATACATATTATATTACAATGTATGGAGTTGTTTTGGTCCCTTTCGAATATCTATAACGATGGTAACGAGGACAAAAAATAAGTGTGTTTTTTGACGTTGAATACTTATTTCTTTTAGTTCATTGTTCAATATTTGTTCAAACAAAGGAGGCAGAAGTAAATAGATATATTATGTAGTACCTGTAGAAGCAGATAAAACTTAATTATAACTATTACCATGATATGGGTAGGTGCACATCAAGAAATCAGTACAATTTTTAAGTAATTGCAAGTAATAGATACCTAAAGGTTACGACGGATTTCCATAAATGTCATGAGGGCCTAGACGATTGTTGCTGATAATAACCGGAAACAATTGAGTGGGAAGTTCAAATGGAGGGAGATTTTAAATTCCCCTTAAATTTTAATTACATCGTCGCCAAGGGTTGTCCGCCCAGTCTGTAGCTGGTTGTAACCATGGGAATATCCGACAACGAGCCGGTCGATGTCTCTCGTCTCATTAGCTTTCCCAATAAAATAATTGAGAGATTCTGTTGCGGGGGATGAGCCGGCGGCGGGGGCGCGCGGGGGCCCCGGGCCGCCTTCAGTGATCGGCCGCCCGCCCTGGCGACCGCACGCGCCCGCCCGCGTGCTACCGGCGCCACGTCGCGCGCGCCCGACCGCCGAGACCACATCGCTGTCGTGTGACTGGAACCGTGTTAATGGAATAACCGCGTATGTTTGTTGAATACACGTCGACATCGGTGTTTGACGAGGGTCGGCCGGTGACCGAGCCTATGACGTGCCGGTGTCTCGCGATACGTGGCGACGTGTGCCTGCCTCTTGTTGACAGGTAACACGCTGCTCGGGATGCCCCCCGTGCGTCGATCCGTCATCCTGTCGTTCGAGGACGTTGATAAGATGCTCGTTTTTCACTCCCGTACTTAGCTTCATTTTACTAGCAGACTACGGCATATGTAAAACGTCGACGACACTCGATCTATTTAGATTTATGTAAGACACAAAAACACTAAAGGAATTATATAAATAATTCTATAATGTATCTCCTTTGACTTTATCATGCGAGAATGTTTTATACAATAAACAATCGTTTAACACTAAAGACGATAATACATCATAGTATGTATAGAATATCTTACGTATATCAATAACATAATCTGAGATTAGATGTCGCTTCTACCTCATACAGTAGGTATGTAAGATCTGCCGTGAAATATAATTTCCTTCTACGTACCTGTTTCCCGTCCCAGGATATGAGCAACCGCAGCCACTTTATCATATATCTGTACATATTACATACTTACATATACATATGGACCTATGTATATATTTCATATCGTATTTCAGGTAGATAAGCGTTAATTATGCCTTTTGAAGTTGAATCGTTCTTATTAGGCCGACGAGATGCTAGAGATAGATTGTGAAAATAAACTTTTTTTTTATTTGGTTGAGTATAAATATCTATGCGTCTTGTTTATTTAGCTCAAGAAGCCTCATGAACGGATACCGGCCGACGCCATGCGTAGGCTAAGTAAGCAAGGCTAAGATTCTCCATAGCGAACTCCTGGCTGTAGTTGACAGTTGTTGAGGACAGTATAAATATTATAGTACTGCTTGCGTCATGCTTGAAATACGAGTACCTAACTGGTACCGTAGCTAAGGGAACTACGGTACAAGGTACAGTGATGCACAGTTATTATTATTACTTTTTCAATATTTCAAGTGGTCACAGTACCCCACAGATATTCTCTTCCCCTGTCCATGAGGAGTGAATGAGCATATTGTACATTAGTGAGATCCATCATGTCTATATTATAAGGCCACGTGTCGTAGCATATCTAGCAGCCATTTATCAACCGGTTCATAACTATCAGAACATTCCTGTGTAAAGCTGGAGTGAATGCAAATGTGGTCCTTTTGCACTCGTACATCCGAATCTATCTTAAAATAGGAGAGTTTGAATTAGAAATGTATTCCGCGAACGTCTGTCTATGCCTTATCGCCGTAAGATAAGGTCGTTTATCAATCGAATTTAAGGCTTAGCAGTCACGTTTCCCATTAGGCGTAAAAAGGAATTGTTTTCGAGGTAGTTTTTAGGGAGAGTAATGCGCGTCATTTGTCTGCCGCGTCGCTATCGACGATCTTTGTAGATTTCTCAAATAATACTATCTACTTATCATATATATAACATCTGATAGTTATAGTTTTAATGCAGAGGCTTCGGGAAGAAGTTTGCTTTTTAAATTTGACTTTATATAAAGCTTTTCGATTTTAAAAGAAATTTTCCGGTTTTCTACTTAAGTAATTAATTAAGTATTTAATTTATTACGTAAGTAATTCCAACTAATTAAACAGTAGCAACAATGAATTGGAATTAAATACAGTATTTCATACGATTGTTGTTAATATTTGAATTATATCGCTTACTATCTGCATATTATTGGAACAATGTTCTAACATTCTACTTCGTGAAGTTTACCTCTTTCTCATCCGAAAAGGACACTTTCCTACATTTCACCGTTATACTCGTACATCATTTTTAAACGATGTTACGAACTCACTTCTTTATGTCATTGTTTTGAACATAAACGTTTAGATGCTTGCAATAATTGCATATCTTTTACGATCCTTACGAGTTATACGAATGATATGTCTAAAGTAACATCGTGCTGCGTATTATGTGTGATGCGTATTATACATAGTTATCGTGACCGTGTGTGACATACATGTGACCGTACACATAATGGTGTGCTTAATGAAGCTGATGATGAGCGTCGATTGGCGTTGACTGGGCGTACACGCAACCATTCGTTAACGATTGAACGTTTAATGAACAGCGGTCAATCTTACAGTAGTTAACTGCCTTCAATGCAGTACACATTTACATACTTTTTTCCTTTTGAAAACAATATACAAAATATTCTTTTTTATAAACGCTGCAAATATTACTTTTCTTTGTGCTTACGAAGTGGCATTTATTAAGCTTAGCGGGCGATCACTTGGTTAGCGGAGCGGTGAATAATGTTACAGATTCGAAATGGTAAGTCTGTAGCTTGATATAAGCGAGTAATATATACGCAAATGGGGTACATACATTTTTCATTTTAGTTTAGGTTTTAAATAAAAGTAGAAGAAAAGGAATTACATACAAAACCACAAGTCACAGAAGTTTAAACACGCGTTGACTTGGTTGCAAACTTTTTAACGTACAATTGCTAAACAGGAATCTCGAACCGCAACAAGGACTTTGAACTCACTCCGCAATGTCCCGCCTCCGCTGCGGTTTGACTTCTACAATGTATGTGAAATTTACTAAGACAATGAATACATAGTGATATAGAGTCCGCGGTCTACTAATTTACGACTAGATTTGTTTTCATATACATACGTATGTTTCGGCCACACCTCAAGTACCACGTTATATTGATATACTACATATATTTAATGTTTCTTCTATTCGCTGGCGTAACAACTGAACGATTGGTGTGCGTAGTGCAGGTCACTCGTGACTCGGATATAAAAAGTTATTAAGTCTTCAACGGGAGGCCATATTTTATAACGAGCACATTGATTATTTATATTGACACCCTCCATGTTAATATTGGTACGAAAGCGAGGTTGACGAATGCCTGAATTATTTTATGAATAAATTATACGGTTATTACCTTATCTCCACATCGTGTATATTACTGTTGACGCGTGGAATTCGCTATCTTCGACTCACATGACGTAAGTAGGTAGTAACGTTAGTAGGTTTTGTAGCCACGTCAGCGCAGCCGACTATATCGTGGTTGACATGCGGGGTACTGATGGCGTGCTTAATGAGGCGGCGGGCGATGTGCCAGTGACGGCAGGATAGAGTCACGGATAGAGCGCTTCTGATTGATCCGCTCCGGTGAAGCTCGCGTCCCGGCCGTCGAGCTAAGTATTCTCTCTACTTTTCAGCGTTTCTTCGTAGTTGTACGAGTATTTAAATGTGGATGTAACGTTAATGCTTTAAGAGCAAGTAACATTAAGTTATTTTCTCTTACAAAAAGCTAAAGTTGTAGCTAAAGAAAAACCTAACACTAGATTGTACTGAAGATGTATGTATTGCAATTGAACATTCTAGAGGTACTTTGAGGACAGACGAGCGAGCAGACGTACTTTGAGGACATTTCAACTTACTCCTACCTAGTCTTTATGAGTGTAGCTGTCACCAATATTAAGTAGAAGATCGGTTTTATTATTTCGTCTTCAATAAAGTTGAAATAATTAAAGATGCACCAAACACATAAAAACCATATAAAAATATTGCTATGATCGAATATTAAATTCTTTTCTGTAAAAGAACTTATGTATGTATATTAATAATGATTTTAAGCTTGTCAAATGTTTTACAGTTATTAACATTATTAAGTCGTCCTATTTGAACCCAAGCGTGCTTTATGTCCGTACAACAAACATCACAGTGCAAAAACCTGTTAATGCAGTCTGTTTGCATAGCGAGCGGTCTCCGTCAGCGGTCGTCGAGTTAATGTCGTATGTCGGTATTTCCCGCATCACATTGTACGGACAGAGATGGGTTTTCAATGTAATGCATTTAAACACTCACCAAATGGATTTTACATCGTTAATTACTCGTATATTAGGGTGCGTAAATTCTGTGCCTTTTATTTATATTAACATTAGTATGTACATACATACATTTTTACGTTTAGTGCGCTGGTACATGAGAGAAGATTAGACATATAATTTGTTTAAATTTAAAGGATATGTTGTAAACGTCGACGAACCAGTGGCTAAACATGATAATATTATTTGCACTTGAATATTTATTGCAAGTAAATATTATTTTAGCGTAAACCTTTACTTGACACGCTCTACTGGGGTTTTAATACTATGTATAATGTTGGAATACATCAAGAACAGGGCTGTTCATCTTTTAAATTGTTCGTCTATTAGTAGGAGGGTGTCTGTCTATGCATGTACATACATATGTATTTAGCATCTTACCTGAATTGTTCCGAGTATATTTTCTCCGAAACTCTTTCTCTATTCTGAGCCTGAGGGTTGATAGCCTGAGGGTCTGTCAATAAATCCACCAACCTACAGTACGGGCAGTAACGTAAATACTAATGTTTGCTAGTACAAATATTAAGTACTACGTTGTTTTATCTATAACGGAACCTTGAAGAGCACTATGCTCCACCACCTTGTCTCTTTGGCCTACTTTTCGTGCGAAATACGTACGTTTCAATGTTAGCATACGTAAAGGTTTTGTGTTAATGAATTTTTCACATTTGCACGTTGGTCCCATGAGAGGCGACTCTACATCTCTACCCAAACAATTTATTGACGTCATACATGTTTATTGGTATTTTTGCAGAAGCAGTTTTATAATGTCTAAGTGTAAAAGAAAAACGTTTATAAAATTTAGTCAAAATTTACCATTTTACTAGTTCATTAAGTTTTGCTACTTTAAAACCTTAAGTTGTGTTCTATTATAGAAAAATACTTTTAAAGCTACTAAAGGGTTTTTCGCTCGTCGGTGTGAATGTATCCCGGTATGTCCTGTATCCCGGTCTAAACCTGATTTTGATAATATGTGTTTGATTTACGGGTAGATGTAAATATTTAGCTTTTAAATTTTACGACAGAAAAAGTAACTGAATGTCTAAAACCAACATTACTAAGAGCTAAGGCTCTACTGAGGCGTACAAGTAGCTTATTTCTGTAATAGACTGCGGTATGGAAATATATTAAAATGTTTCATACTTTCTGTGCGCACTTGTGTGTGCTACGGAAAATCATAGCGCATTTAATGCAACGCCGTGTAGCGGCGTTACTACGCCGTAGCTCGCTACACAGCTGCTATTAAGTTCATAACATAGGAATTTATATTTGACCTAAATTAAAAGTATTTAGTAGGTACTCGAACCTTTGTTATTTTTTTTCATGACGATAGCTAGAGTGCTGGTCCGTTACACTCAATAAAAGAAATGTACATTTTGTTTTAGTACTCTTAATGTTAAAATCCCTCATTTTGTCTAGTCAGTAAGTATAAACGGATGGCAAAGTACTTTGCAGACTTTTATAAATTAATGTTTATGCGTTTTTAAAAGCTTGTTGATTATGTCCCGTAAAGTTAATTTTCATGTAGATTCTTGTCTGTAGAGAGACTCGTAGATCATTATCGTAGGTCAGGTTCCACTATTGTTATGTTCAATGTGAGCAGTTTGACTGCGGTATATTCGCGGCGTGCATCACAAGTGCTCCAATGGCTTACGGTACAAATATCTCCGTCCCTTCGTATAATTCGCCCGTAAAGCAACCCCGATCGAGCGATCCCTGATGTTTATTGCGGAACTCCTCCTGTTGATTACTACTTAATACGTTGCACGTGTATTCATTTTCCGTGTATGTACATTGTCTTGATCCTCTTCTGTATGTATGCCTTTCTTACATTTAATGAAAATATGTAAAAAATACTTCTTTTTGTTCGTTCAAGCTTTGATATTGTTCAACAATGTTAAAGACTGTTCAAACTTAATATTATAGGTTAGTATTGTTTGATTTTGGTATCAGCGTTCAAATAACGATGTAACTGTATGTATATAAGACAGCAGAAGTATCGGATAAATCTTGTACTCTCCATAAAAAACTTCTTTGAAACGATTAAAGGGGAAACATTGACGTTTATCTGTGACCCACATCTCGCCGGCCCACCGTTCCCTCCGTTTAAGCTTACTCTTATATGTCGACTGTTTTATCTATTTATATATTTACACAATGCATGATATATTATGTACAAGAAGCAATTTAAATGTCAATGACGTAATAGTGTTACAGATTAATGCATTTGCTATGTTTATTAAGTCTTATTACACACAATATTTGAAGTTTCGACATCAAATTAACTTCAAACACAAAGAAACAAATTCATCTTTGAAACGTTCACTACATTTTTATCCCGTATTCTTATCAACGTTTCCGATCCTCTCACAGTAACAGACAGACCGAATGATTGCAAATTGTCACCGTCACTTATGCGCCTTTGGATAACGAGACAAGTCACAAAGACGCTTTGAAAGAGAGGGGTTTTTTGAGACATTTTTCAATTCCAAGGGGATAGCGGCCGTGGAACTAGGGAATCATGTTCCACATAGCGCGAAAACTAAAAGGGTACAATTCGGATCGCAAGCGGTATTCGCAAGTGAGAAATGCTAGTAGCGAGTGAGATGTATGACTCACCTTTCCTTTGCTTTAGGTCCATCGACGTCCACGGCCTAACAGAATATCCAAAGCGCAATTAACATGTATTATTATTATCACTATGCAGCACCGCATATCATGTTAATAAGCTGAATACAAAATGTAATATTAGCGAGCAGTTTAACTTTAATTTGTAACATTTATTATATTTAACTTGCAAGAATTTGTATGAGATTTGCGTTATAAAACTGGTTAAATCAAAATTGTTATATAATGCACCCACTGGAGTTCAGTAAACTGCAATAAGGTTCGAGCGTGCGAGCGTTGGTACAAAAATTAATAAGTTAACAATTTAAATTAAAACGCAACCAATTTCGCGAACTGCAATCTTTCGGTAACAAGCTTTTGCGTTTGGAAATTATAACATTCGTTCAAATAATATTAGCGCAATTGTTTTTAATTTACTTTTTTATTTATTTTATACAGGCCAGTAAGTTAATGGGCGTCGTGTTCAATCGAGTAGATAATAGACAGGTATTGTTAACTAGTAATTGTCCTTCGGTTGTTTAATTTGTATAAGTATATGAATATACATATGTATGTATGTATTTGTATAACTCTATTAGCTTTCTCTCATGAGTAGAAAACACACCCGTGACAGTCGCTGAATCGTCCGACTATGCAAATGAAATTGATAGTGTATTTAACAAATTCTCTCACGCCATCTGGATTCTAACATTAAATAATTCACTGAGAATCTTTTCTTATCTTTATTATCTTCTGAAACACACTGTTAACTCAAACCGTGTAAGATCGCATCAAGGTTATAAACAACGCAGGGTATTTTAAGTTCAAAAGACGTAAGCTCATTTATATATTAATTAATTCGAACCACCGATTGCTAAATTTGAACATTGTCAAAGTACAGGTCGGTACCGCGGGGCGGTGCGGGGCCGTGGGTGCGATAGGGTGCGGTAGGGTGCGAGGGAACTGTTTACATCGTGTTGATTCCGTGAAGAGAACTCGTGGACCGATTAACTGTTGTTATCAGCAAAGAATAATAAAAGTTGTTTGTCGTTACTACAACGTAGCTGTTTGTGATGACAATAAATAATTTTTATAAATAAAACGCTGAAACGAAGCTGGTAGCTTTTATTCTTTGCTCAATTACAGTTTGCATTGTGTGCAGGTTATTAATTGTACTTTTGATTGAACAATTATACATGACGTAAAGTGGACGCTAATAACATTTTTAATAGCATATTATGTAAATTCTTTGTTTTAAATTCATTTTGCAAATAAAGTAGGTACAATTGACAGGTAGAAAAGTTGTACTTGGATTTTGAATGGATGTTAATTTATTCAAAAGTACACAGCTAATCATACAAGTATAATCATTCTATTACATTACATAAATATGTATGTATAAGCTTTGATGTACTATTATTTCATCATCCATTTTTCTGCTACAAACGGACAAATTAGTCAACAATATATAAAAATTTCGATAACAACACATACATTATAAATTTTAAAATTATAATAACAAATGGAATATAGGTATGTATTTTTTCATATACATTGAAATAAGTTAATTGTAAGGTATTGGCATTCATTTAATTGTCAGCTACTACCTGTAAGTCAAGATTGCATTAGAAAGACAATTAATGTATTTTTATATAAATTATTTTCAAAGCTGGTTTGCGGTAGATAAACCTTGTAAGACAAGAGCATATAGTTTCATCACAAACGTTGACGAACTGCTTTATGCGGGAAGTCCTTTGTGAATATGTATATGCTACGTACTAATGTACGTTTAACCGCCACCCGGACCGCCTACGCCGTAGGTGTAACAAACCTGCATAGTTCCACTACGTAGAACGTAGTCGCACCAGTTGGAGTTCCGGTTACGATAACAATGCCTTCGGTGGATATGATGAACGTAACTTCGGCACACGTTTCAATAGATATGTTGGATTTAGCGGATTAACCGCCCAAACTTTCCTTGTTATGAATGGAGTTCGAGCGTCGATAGCAATCGCAGTTTTCACGTGGGAGCCTTCATTCAAATTGGATCCAATTAATACTTACAGCTATGTATTTAAAAATATGGCCTCAGTGGAGTTAGTTACTTGTCTATTTTGGCAATAAGAAAGGTATCCATTCAAAGAGTTGAGTCAGTGTGTATGCAAAGTCTTATACGTCTGCATTTAGATATATAAAAAGCTATCGAATAATTTCATCCGAAACGCAAAATAGAGTCAAAAATTAAATATCATTCGATATGAGGGCGAATGAAAGTTTGGACAAGTTAGAGTTCTTCATAATGTTCTCCAAATGAATGTGTATTTCTATAAAAAATTGGCGTGAAGTCTGGCAATCGGCATTTGGTTTCCGTGGTAGAACTTTCTTTGAAACTTATTAGGAGGAGAGGAGGCTCGTGATCAGCAGTTGAATGACGGTTATCGCCCATACACATAGTATAGTATCCCACATGCTCGGTAAACGGAAACAAAAAGTTGGTGGAAACGCGAACTTTTAACAATAAAGTGTTAATCGTTACATAGGGTAAAGTCGTTAACCTCGTTACTTACGTAAGGTAATAAACAATCATGAGAGTCACATTATGTCAATATCAGACCATACTCATCTGCTTAAAATCCCCTTTTTTTAGACTTAAGTCCTATGAGCGGTTTCGCTTTGTGTACAAGCCTTTTCGCATCTTGTAAATAATTTACTTCTTTTATTGCGTACGTACTAAGTTTTTCAATACGTAATTTAGCTTTAATAGATTTTTTCAATAATCGGAATACGGCGATTGAAACGAGTTTGAATCGAGCGATCACGATCGGAGTTGTCCTTTCAACTCATTAAACTTTGTTAGGCTTTGATGCCATTTCAGAAGACAAGCGTTCGTCTAGCGCTCCGTGTCTAGATAGCGCCGGTAAATCCAGGCTTCATTACCAGTAACGAGTTTCTGAGCTCGCCGAGCCGAGTCCTTTCAAACAGCGCTGTCACGTCGCCACTTCTAC